>JADRCC010268095.1:0-16514 GCA_019843855.1 Hylomyscus alleni | reverse complement strand
GTTGTGCTGACACCAATCACAAAATTATTTCATTGCTATTTCATAACTAATTTTTCCAGTTATGAATCATACTGTAAATATATGATGTGCGACTTATTTTATATGAGACCTCCCAAAGGGGTCCTGACCCGCTAGTTGAGAGCCACTGCACTACTATAAACCAATTTTAATGAGTGATTCTAATGCAGAGTCAAAGACTGAATTCGTGGGCACAATTTTCTGAAATAATGTGTTTTGAATTATGTACAGTTATACAAATCTTAATTCACAAAACTATGTGTTAGAAACTGCTGTGGGTTAGTCTGATAGTACTATATATTCAGATGCTAAATATTGACCCACAATTTCAGGTTGCAGTCTTAACAAACACATTCTCACATACTCTTAATGTTAGGTAGACTTTGTTCAGTTCCAGGGCTGTGTGTCACAGGTAAGGACTATGAGGTTTAGAGGAGAAAAATGAGAAAGAATGAGAGAGAGAGAGAGAGAGAGAGAGAGAGAGAGAGAGAGAGAGAGAGAGAGAGACAGACAGACAGACAGACAGACAGACAGACAGAACAATGAGCCAGAAGCATGTGGCCAAGAGAAGTGCACCTTCAGGACAGACTCGTGGAATAAATCCAGCACAAACAGGATGACTATTTGTAAGTAACTTGCAGAGCCTAGCTGGAAAATATCCAGTCTAGTATGGAAAAGTAGTTTAGGGGTAATCATCCAGTAATTGTGATAATGCTGATTTAATAAATTGATAGGACTCTGTTTCTATTATTGAGCGCTAGCCAGATCAAAACAAGAACTAATCGAGTTATTAAATATCAAACAAGAAAGTATAGTTCCCTGAAGTACTGGGAATGGAATTCAGTGAGTAAGATCCACCTTCTGCACAAATGGGAGGGTGTGGGTTTGAATTCATAGCGAATTCATAGGAAGGCCATGTGCACCTGCAACCACGGTGATTCAAAGAAGGTAGACATCGGAAGATTCCTGGGAATGCCAGCTGCCTTCCTAGCTTCAAGGTCAGCAAGGCAGGGAGTGATAGAGGAAGACAGTGGATGTCATTCTCTGGCCTCCACTTCTGCCTTGTGATCTAGTGTACACACATATACTTACACACATATACAACTTGTTTCACACACCTCAATTCACACTCACATGCTTAAATGTACATACAGATCCTACATCACACATTCAAACATACATATACATATAGAACTACACATACTTAGGAATACACATTCACACATATACATCTTACACCACACACTCACATTCACACACACACACACAGACACACACTTACACACATACACATAAATACACACCCTACACCACAATTCATGTACACTTGCACACACATAAAGATATATTTTGATTTTTATGTCTATATTATATTTTCTGCTGATATTTCTTTCTATAAAATATTTTTAAGACATTGATTCTGATTAAGAAAGAGATCAATAAATCTCAAAGTATAATTTTAGCTAACAGTATTTGTAGTACCCAGATAACAGCAAGGAATTCTATTAATGTCCCTTGAATTAAGTACTGCAATACATACATTGTGCAATAGTGTGGCTATTGGTTACTTTGGCACTGCAAAAATTATATACAGAAGGTTTTGTCCTATGTAAGGGATATAGGAGAGAGAATTCTTCTGTAGAGAGCCTCTCTGAAGGGATACCTGTCTAATACTTCATTGCTTATTTTTTCTGGACCAACAAAACAATAAAATGGTAATTGTCATTTGGATAATTATTCAATATTTTATAAGAGTTTTATATTTATATCTCCTCCAAAATCTATAGATTGAGATATTAAGTGATAGATATTTGTCATTGTCACCTTCAAGGAAAAAATTCTCTTGCAGCAGATGAAGACAATTACAGAAAGCCATAACTGCTCAAAATGCAGAAAACAACTAATCATGAAATGCTTAGCTCGAACTGATAAACCTCCAACACAAACTCAACATCTGAGGACCATAGAGCATTGTAAAGGAACAGGGGAAAAGATTATAAGAGCCAAAGGATGAAGATGTTTCTAGCAACCTTGTATCTTCCACAAGTGAGAGAAAAGCTGTACCCATGAAATCTCAAAAGAGTGGTTGCCTCAACAAGAACTGAAATTGACTGCACCAGTTGACAGGGCAATGTGGAAAGAGAAAAATCCTGAGGTCATTAGATGCAGAGCTGTACGCAATTAATAACACCAGAAATACAAGGAATCACTGTTGTCCAATGATAAACCACCTAAAGTCCTCTAATTGGTTATCTAATACCAATTGGTCAACCCTAAACACACACACACATACATGCACACTCACACACACACACACACATGCACGCACACACATGGATATACACACTCTGTCACACACATGCATATAAATATGAGCAACACTAAATATACCTACTAGATTGTATTTATGTATTTATATGTTTATTCGTACACAACAATAATAGTTAATAATAGTAATAAAAATAGAAGGTCATGAATTCCAAAGAGAAGCAGAGTTGATACCAGAAGTGTTGAAGAGAGAAAACAAATATGAGAAATGATGTAAATATACATACACATAAAATAATTTAAAATATATAATGTATTATACTGCTACTCTTCTCCTTTATTCCATCTTCAATTTTTTATATCAACTTTTATTCTTGTGCCTAAACATGCCAGTACCTTGTTTGGGGGCAAATAACAATGAAGGGAAAATCATATTGTTAGCCTATTTCTGTAAACTGTACTATTCGAGTCACTTTGAACTTTCAGGAGAATGAAAACTTACTGAGAAAGGCTGGAAGAATGGGGAAGAGGTAAACAATAATAATTAAAGTCAATATATATATATATATATATATATATATATATATATATATATATATGTATATTTGTTTCTTCACACCCATTTCATGTATTTATTTTTTCCAGTGATAATTTTTTGATGTTTTGAAATTACAATGTAATTATATCATCCTCCTTGTTCCCCACAGATCTGATATGTAGCCCTGGCTCTCTTTCAAATTCATAACATTTTCATTGAATTATTATAGTTGTATATTTCTAAAAATATAAATCCAACATGCCCAATCTGTACAAGGTTACCCGTATGTGTGTTTCCAAGGCTAACCATTTGACATGAGAAAACCAACTGGTGTGGTCTTCCCTGATGAGATGAGTCTCCTACTCTCGGTATTTCTCATTTGCCTGTAGTTTTTTGTTTTTTTGATTTTTTGGTTTTTGTTTTGTTTTTGATTTTTGTTTTATGTAGGATTGAGGCTTCTTGAGTTTCCCCTCATCATTAGCATGTCTAGATGTCTTCCATGTTCAGGTCAGCCATACTATTAAGACTTCATGGTTGTAGCTTCTTTGACATCCCTAGTAAACACCCTGTTCCTTCCACTTTTCAAACCTTCCCACCCTCTCTTCCACAATGATCCCTGAGCATTAGGCACCGAGATGCACTGTAGATGTATTTGTTGGGACTGGGTGCCACCACTCTGCATTTCAATCAGTTGTGATTTTCTGTAATGGTCTACAGCTTTGGAGTATATGAACAAATATTTAGGATGTAATTGGGACTTATGCTGACTCAGTAAAGTGCTTCTCACAGCTCTGAGATCCACAACTTCTGGTCCTGGTAGCTAGCTAGGATTCCAGTACCTGGCATACTTCCTTTTTGAAGATGGATTTATCAGTCCAATCAGAACCTGTTGGCTATCATCAAGGTGTGAGTGCCATTACTGACCCTTTTCATGCCACGCTGGTCATTGTTATAGTTCATAAACATTACATCTGAATATGTCCCTCCTTTAGCAGCTTTCATGATGCCTTCTGGTACCAGTAATCAGAAAAGGGGAATGGGAAAATAGCAAAGTTAAAACAACAAAGAAGGAGGGTAAAATAACATCCATGTAAATTATGAATAAAATAATATTCATATAAATTTCCTTATTGTTAAATAAGGATGTCTGAAAAATCCATAAGAATCATATTAACCATCTACCTAAAAATACCTATAATATGGGTATGTCTCTGTATATATACACACATAGAGTAAATTAAAATTTCTCATCTGAGTTACTAATGCTCCTTACCAATCATAGCTATCTAACAAAAACCTCAATATCAGGTATGAGAACCCCTATTATTGGTTACAGTTTTTGTAGAAATGCCCTAAATTATAAGCTATTGCTTTTCCCCCCACAGCTGTAAGGTAAGTCATTATTGCAGCAGACTCCATGAACTTCAGATACAGGACCCTGAGACCCTGTGCCGGATCTGGACTGAGAGGCTCCTCCCTGAGCATTAAATGTATTTTAACTAGAGCACAATACAAAATGTTTCTGAATTATAGAATAATGGGATTCCATATAAATTTCAATATATGTGTACATTTGTCAATATGAATTAGTTTCAACATCCCTGTTTCTTTCAATTCTTTATATTATATGTGTAAAGATATTTAAACTCCTTTCTTTTTCTTGTTGGTTACTTTATTTATTCACTTTTCAAGTGTTGTTCCTCTTCCCAGACTCCACTCCACAATCCCCCTATTCCATCCTCCTGCCCCTTTACCTCTATGAGGGTGTGCCTCCACTCACTCACTAACTCCCGCCTCACTGCTCCAACATCCCCCCCTTGTCTGGGGTATCAAGCCTCCACGGAACCAAAGACCTCTCCTCCCATTGATGCCAAATAAGACAGTTCTTATGTTACTTATGTAGCTGGAGCCATGGGTCCCTCTGTGTATATACTCTCTGGTTGGTGATTTAGTCACTGAGAGCTCTGGGGTTCCAGTTAGTTAATATTGTTTTTTCTATGGGGTTGCAATCCCCTTCAGCTCCTTTAGTCCTTCCTCTACCTCTTCCATTGGGGTCCTGAGCTTAGTCTGATGGTTTGCTGTGAGTATCTGCATCTGTATTAGTCAGCTGCTGATAGGCCTCTCAGGCGACAGCTATATCAGGCTCCTATCAGCAAGCATTTCTTGGCATCCACAATAGTATCTGGGTTTGTTGTCTGCAAATGGGATAGATCCCTAGGTGGGGCAGTCTCTGGATGGCCATTCCTTCAGCCTCTGCTCCATTTTTTTTTTTTTTGTCCCTGTATTTCCTTTAGACAGGAACAATTCTGAATTGAAAACTTTGAGATGGGTGTGTGGTCCATCCCTCAGCTGGGGGCCATGCTGATCTACTGAGGGAGGTCTCTATAGGTTCTACTCCCGCTTTGTTGGTTATTTCAGCTAATGTCATCGCCACTGGATCCTGGACTGAGACTCCTTTCTTAAAGCTTGTTTAACCTTGGTCATAGATGCTACTTATAGTACCTTTACTGAGTAAAGATCAACTCTCCCCTGTCCTTCTGCTGGCAGAATCTCTCTATCACTTTGAGATAGAGCTTCTCCTTTTCATCAAATCAACATTTACATATACATATACCAGAAAACAGGTTATATTCGATCATAGATTTATTAGATCATAGTTTTATTTGTCATTAGCAAGCTATGATGGCCTAAACAGTAACAAATTTTCATGGAATGATGGCTGCTCCTTAGTCAGGTGTATGCTCCTACCAGTAAGACATAGGCAGTATCAATAAACAAATATATCATATTTAATTACTAAGATATTTACATATTATTGTTTATGAACATATTTAATGCTATACATATTAGCATTTTGAAGAAAATCACAATGATCCAACTCCATCAAATCCACAAACCTCTCAATAAAGTGCACAGTTGTGTGATAGATCTAAACCATAGCTCAGAGTCTTCCAAGCACTTTGCTCTTGTACCAGATGGTATGGATGTGACCATACATAGAATGTGAGATAGTGACATTTTAAGTGTTCACAATGGGCCAGGTGCTATTGCCAGGTGCAGTGGCTAAGCAAATGTATGAGGTGAGACACAAAAGATAGAAGCAATGTTCAAAAGAACACTGCAGTCTCCTCCCCCCCTCTCCCTCTCTTTCTCTTTCAGTATGTATATCACATTTGTCTTTCCAATTAATCTATTTTCTTAAAAAGAAAGCAATAGTGACACCTTTAAGTTTAGTCAGTTGAATAACGGATGTTTGGGAATATTATCAAATAAAAATGTAAGAGCAAAAGTAACTTCAATTTAACAATTACAGCATTTTTGATGTTTTTTAATTCTACAATTTAGACTTATTGTTTCAAATTCATCTACTAATGCATAAGCAAAATTTTACTAAAATTTTAAGATGGTAGTTAAAATAGTCTTCTGGATTTGTAGGTGTATTTTATCATATGTTCTATGGTAAGTACCTAAAGAAGAAAAAGAAAAAGATAAAACAAACAACTAGCTAAAAAACGTAGTTAAGATGAGTCCTGAATGCTTCAGAAACTGGAGAAAGCCTTGCTCTCGGTGATGCCTGTGTTATGACTGGTGATTTCAGGAAGTCTGCCAATAGGAAAATGTAAAAGAAACAACAATAAAACAACAACAACCACAATCACAAAACTAAAATTAAGACCAGAAAAACAAGTAACATCTATTGATCACTTTAATCTTGGAATCTGTTCATGTTTCTAAAATGCTGTGTGTGCTGCTTTTCAGCTTTCCCCAGTAATTAAGTGGAGCGTGCTTTTCTCTGACCCCAGTGTAAGGCAGCAGGCGAGGTTTCCTAGGAGCACCCACTGTGGTTAATTCATCATGCTCACAGGCTTTGATGCTCAGACTCTCTCCCTCTCTCACTAGTATCTGCTGTTTGCTGGTGGTAGAAGATTGATGTTTATAATTTTAAATTTCTATCAGCCACCTGACAAGAAATCTTGCGGAAGGCTTAAATATGTATTCAAGTTAGGTGTTGTGACTATTTTAGAATGATGGGGAGGATGAATAATAATAATAATAATAATAATAATAATAATAATAATAATAATTGTGGTCCTTCTGTCATTCTTGTGGAGACTGAATCTAGACTTTCCAACACCCACTGCATGTAAGGGACTTTTACACATTTCCTCCAAATGATTATGCCCTCTCCCCTAACTACTTTCTCCCCTAACACCCTTCCTTTCCTCCTGTACCTCTGCTACACTGAGATGCGTGTAGTAGTCACACTTGTTATCCCAGCACCTGTCAACCCATTGATATCAGTAGGTTTACCACATATTAGAGACTAGCCATGTCTACACAGAGGCTAATTCTATCAAAGGCATCACCCATTGAAAGAAAAGAAAGGTCCTGGTTAAAGAGAGAATGGGTCTCGCAGCCACTTAAAATAACCCACACTGCACAGGTTTCCTCTGCCATCCTGTTTTGAATGGAGTGAAGTCCATGTACATGAGGGAAGTGGAAAGACTGCTAATTAAAAGTCTCCTTTCCAAAACAACTTCTGATGACTTCATTTTTCCTGATTCGAAGAACAAAGTGACTCGCTTGGATTCTAGTTAGATCCAGCTTCAAGTGACTGCTAGTGAGCACATTCATCATAAATAAATTCTTAGTTTCTCCTCTTCTCAGGCTTTCAGCTTCTTGAGATGTTAACCTCTTGGTCTAGAGGGATACCAGCACCCTTTATAAGTCTTCAGTGATGAACTGTGGAAGTAGATTCTTTTGACATGCTAAGAGAAGTGGTAAGCATGTGAACTGGTGACATTTTCTTAAGAATTTTCTTTAAGAATTTTGTACATGAAAATATGTCAACTACATAATCACCAAAATGTAAACAGACAACAACAACAATGAATAAACAGGTACAAGCAACATCTTTATACTAATATAATTAATTTAATTCAGTCACTGTAGAGGGATTGATATCATCTAGCTGAAACTTGTATTTATAATCTGTCACCAACCAATGATGTTAGCAAGCATGGGCATATAGGGAGCTCCAAAGACTCATCTATTCATAGAAACTTTAGTTCAGATGACAATCTTTGCTTCAGATCTCAGAAAACAGTCAGGATGTTGTTCTGTCTGTCCCATGTATTCCTAACAAAAGGCTTCTCTCTCTTTCTCTCTTTTTTATTGAACAGTATGGGCAGCATCACAGGGGGCAGGAATCAGGACAAGTTTACTGAAATCTTTCACAGTGCTCTACAGGAGATGAAACTTTACTGATTCCAATTGACTCTCAAACACTAGGAAAGCAAGCACTCACTTAGCAAATAATCTCTGAGTTGTTTTCAGTGTCCATAAGGGGTAGGTATTGAATAGGGCCGATTCAGTCTATTTTTAGCATTTCTTACTATACCATAGATACAAACATATATAGGTATTACTATTAGGCCTGGGGTCATGAAAAAGTACATAATTTAAGATGTAATTATACATTAGCTTAAGTTGTAAAAAGTTGATTACATTGGAAATGCAAGGTAGATAAGGTTGGTTGTTATATTATTCTTTTAAAGGCAGGTTTAGCAAACAAACTAAGTATACAGCAAGGAGTACTCCTAAGTTTTGAGTAACTACAAGGTGTACTACTAACCTGGCTGTGAGGTACAGAAATGATTACAGACTTTTAAAATTTAAGAGACATCTTCATGATAATGTATTTTTACAAGGAAGCACAGCACAAATGTTGGGCTAACTATGAAGATTTTAAGGTAGCCATGTTAAATATATTTTAAAAGTTGAAAGAATATGGCTGACTCTGGCTCACTGATAGAGCACCCAGTTGCAGACGATAAATAGCCCTAATATTTTCAAAATATTGAAGGTGATCATGAACAAAAACAGAAGGAATGACCAAGTGGGCCAGTAATTTTATTTCTGTCAGAGGAGGTGGGGAAGGGTCTTTGGACAAGCCGGGGGAAAAGAAGAAATATGACCAAAATAAAAACTTCAAACAATTTTTAAAGAGGACGCAAACCTGGGTAAGGTAGTGTGGGACTCAGATGGGTTGGGGTAAGAGGGCCTGAGTATGATTAAAATACGTTGTATGACATCCTCAAAGACTAATAAAAAAATACTGGGCTCTAGTATAAGTATATAGCTTATACTAGAAATTTGTAATACCTACTCGAAACTTCTGAAAATATGTGATGCAAGGATATATAGGAAGTGAAAAGTTATTAGAAAATGGAGAAAGTTACCCTGTGATGCGATTTTCATGAGGCCATCATTCATCATGGGATGAGACATTGGAACGATATAGTGTTGAGATAGTTCGGGTGTGGTAATTAACCTCTCATCCAGCCTCTGGACGTGCAACAGTGAACTCTATGGTTCACCATATTGGGAAGAGGTGGAATTGTGCTTTGGTCTGTCAGTGGTATCCTGTATTGAGTAATTGTTTGACCTTCTGCGCACCATGCATGGGTAAAGCAAGAAAATGAAACTGAAAAATACCAATTAGATGTAAATGAATCTGAAGGAGAAAATTATTATATATAAAACAATTTTGATATCAATTGTCCAGACTATTTTTGGGATATATTTAGAACAAGCAAGCACATGCCTATAAAGTGTACCAGGGTAGTCAATGATTGTAGAAGAAATAATTGGAGTAACTCCTCAATGGTAGAAGGGTTACTTAAGGGGCAATAATATATTTCCATTTAAACTGATAGTTCTGTAGGTCATAAAATGTTTATCTTAAAATTATTGACATTGTTATTTGAACTTCTTAGTAAATATACATTTCTACAAGTTTTCATGATGTCAACTAGAGTCCTCTCTGACTTCACAACTTATAAAAGTGCTGAGATTAAAGTTGTGTAATGCCACACCTTGCTTAAGAGTATATTTCAAGGCAAAGCAACTAAAGGACAAAGTATTTCATTTTTAGTGTTGATTTTCATTTTACTGGAGAAACCAAAGTTTTCAAAACTCTTAACATGAGTTTTCTTTTTTCTTACAAGCAACTTGAGGTACAAAACTGAGAACTGTGTCATATAAAAGATAAATATATAGTTTACAATCAAATACTAAAACTACCATAACTGTTTCTCAGTACTATTCAGAACCCATCAGTTCAGAGTGAAATCTTGTTTCCATCTTTCTTTCCAGGATATCATTTGGGTATCACCTTCTCTTTGCACATGCTATCTTCAAAGAGGGTAAAATTAAGACTCAAGTCATGAATTATAATAGCAATTTTGTTGTTCATATTTGTAAGAAGTTAAATACATGATTATATGCAAATCAATGAGATTTACAATAATAAAAATTTGAATCAATAAATATGTAACCTATTCAGATAAAAGTTGTAGCTGCTATCTCTTAGAGCTGAAGTCTCAACCTGTGTGTTTCTAAGCTCTGATGTCACCTGTGCACAAACCTTCATGGTGTTGCCTCATGTAAGTCCTATGTGATAATCCTACTGCTTTTATTGGTGATGGGTCCACTATCACTGATGTTTCTAAAGATGTTAGAATAATTCAATCTGTGACTAAATTCACACAAATGTGTATATAATTATAGAAACTCAAAAACTTGTTCTAGGAAATCTACCTGCTTTAATACAGCATTACTTTCGTTAAACAATAATTTTTATGACTTAAGTCAGGGAGTGTATCCTTAGAATTGATACATTTTATTTTCCTATCCTTGGTCAGAAATAAAAACATGCATATATCTTCAATAATGATTCACATATGGTGGAAATAGTAACCTATTGATGTATTTTCAATCTGTACATTTGCTAATAGAGCTAATGCAGTTTTTTGGAGTAGTGTCCTGTATATGAAATTACCATTTTCAGAGCTCTCTTATTTTCAACTAAATCCCTATTTTTATTATTTTAACCATAAGATATTAATTTTTGAAGTCTGTTTAGAGTGTTATAACTAGTATTAGAGACAGACAGACTTAAGCAACAGAAATAAAATTCTCAGGATGCTATTAATAGATCAAATTTTCCATCAGCATCAAGGTGCAGATAGAGCAGGGTTTATTCTTAGACTCTTTGTCCATAAGCTACAGACAGTTCTACTTGTGTCTCTTTGTGTGTGCATGGAAAAAATTAAGGTTGGCGGGGTTACTATAATTTTTTCATGTTAAGACACTAATATCAGTATGTCAGAGCTCCATCCTCATAATCTTCTAATAAGTCTTATATTCAACTATTTCTACATATTAGAAGTTATGGCTTTAATACATGAATTGTGGTTAAAAGGCAGTATAATTCAGTCCATATCAAACAAATATTTCTTTCAAGTTAAAAAAAAATACTTTCATGAAATTTTCAATGACAACATAGTGACATATGTACTGAACAATTTCAGATTTGGTGGATTTCATTTCATATTTATACAGTTTGGAACTACATTTGATCTACACAAAATGTCAGTCCTTTAAAATATTACTACAAATAAACATGTATCAAATCAACTATTTCAAAAAGGAAAATAATGGATGAGAAAAACTGCTGATGAACAAGATGTTTCTTATTAACAGACTACTAGCGATTCTGTCCTGTACTCTTCAATAAAACATGCTGGGTAGAAGTGATTGCATTTGAAGTTATTGGTACATTTGAATGCAAACTACCCAACCATGAAAAATGAGGCTTCCATTTGCTATAAAAATAAATTAGGAGGCGATGCTTTGCTGGCAAAGCCATTTGTGCACCTCAGTTCATAACTATTCATGGTACCATTAACAGATGTCTTTGCTCACATTGTGAGCTGCCTGATGATATGGGTGTGTTCAGTACTGCTTTATATCTAAAGTGAATGCAAGCAACTTGTTTTAGGATATAATAAAAACCTATCTTGATACAGAAATCCTATGGGAAATTATACAATAATGTTACCTACATAACTAATTTTCTTTTTATGAAATCATGTTTCCCTCTACACATTTAGAACTATCAAAAGGATTGTTTAACATCACCATTTCCATGTTAATATCTCAGTAAATCATAAAAATGTAATATTTGTGTGGAAAGTGCACTGTTTCCTTTGGGAACATAAACTTTCACTTCTAAATTAGAAATTGTATGAAGTGAATGCCAAGCATGCTATGGGTTGCTTATCAGTTCTAAGACTGCCATATTTTTATTCCCAAGAAGCTTCCTCCATGGTTAATAGCTTTCCTAGTGCACTAAGTTGGCTATATAGGTTGTTGGAGGAAAAGGACACTGTGGACTGCAATAAAGACCAGTGGGGTAAGCGATAGCTGTGGGTGTAACAGTGCCAGCAATAGTCTCTGGATACCATCTGCTTTGGGATTGGTTTAAGGACCATTCCAAAGGAGGCACTACACACCTTTATTATAAGTCAAATTAAGAATGCATGCTGTGGAGCTTACAGACCCTCAGTATGAACCTATCACTGTTATTCTGTTAAAGGGAAATAGTGTTCAAATACACCTCTAAATTCTTATCACTAGACCCATCTCTCAGAGATCATCACCCTCCTCAGAGAAGTTTCTTCATTCAATAGATATGGTTACCACAGAAACTCACAATGTGCAGAGTGTTAGTGGAATGCTCAGTAACAAATAGGACCTACATACAATACCCTCCTCTTCCACTCCCAATCTCAAGGACAAGCCCAGAAGAGGAGGCAGAGGTTGTCTGAGCCAGAGGTTAGGGAGGACCAGAGTAGAACAGATGTCTCTGAAAATGGCATAGCTACTGCACCTGTGAACCAAGAGAAGCTGTGGGGGCCTACACAACATGGTGCCTGTCAATATTCTAGCATAAAGGGGCGTGGCTTCATGTGTCACAACCCTTAACTGAAGAACCATGAGCAGTTTCTGGTTACTGAGAGAGGGAGAATCATTTTTCTTTAAGTGTTCAATCTGATAGTTTGACCATGCTCTCTACTGGATGGCCCCATACCTATGAGTACATATGGGCTGCACAGACTAAATTTAATGGGATTTCAACAACAACTAAAATTAAAACCAAGATGATATGAAATGGGAGTGTGGGTAAGAATCAAAACACATTGTATGAAATTCTATGAGATTTTAAAAAAATATTACAACAATAAATGAAAGGCCTGCTGCTTGTTAGCACTGTAATATAGGTAAAATAAATAATTCAGAGATGTAATAAGTGATAATAGCTTGATAATTATTTATTGTTATAAGATGTCTGGAAAGACTTGGAGGCCTCTAAGTACCTATCTCCTTGGATTCCTGTCACCAATATCACAACCTTCCTAAGGATATCAACAATTCAGTCAAAAATTACCTGCCAGGATAGAACCAAAACTTTGGCTCTCCTTATTTTTGTGACAAAATACCTCACCAAAGCAAGTTCTGGAATGAAAGGCTTATTTCGGCTCCTGCCTTCATGGTACGTAGAAAGAAACGCACGGCAGTGGGTGCATATCCCTAGATCCACCTCTCACCCGCACCTGCAACCACTGTAGGCCCAGCCAAGGGGGAGAGAGCTATATATGCGGCTTCTCAACTTGATCTTTCCACATTTTCAGTGGAGAAGTCCAGGCGTGGTAGCAACTACATTTAAAGTAGCTCTTCTGACTTTAGTTAATCTAATCTAAAAGCCCATCACTGACCTACCAGAAATTTATTTCTCATCATTCTAAATCCCATCAACTTGACAATCAAGATGCCTTTTTTTCTTCACCAGGTTTTGAGCCAACATGTTAGAAAAAGCATTTTGCAAATTCAGATAATTTATGAATTTTAACTTTTAATAGTTCCTAATCACATTTTCTAGTTTCTGACTCAAGATATCTTTAATAACAATACATTGGCATACAATACTTCATTGTCTTTCCCAGAAAAATTTGTCTAAAATATTATACACATGCTGTATATGACTTCATTTTGTTCCTGTGAAGGGAATAAGTTATTTATCCATTGTTTCTTGGGCTAACTGCCTGATTTCTTTTTTGACAAAATATAGCATCAATCACAATGTACCCATTAAGTGTGACACCAAACAAGTCACATCCATTAATTATATAAAGCCAATTTTGTGTAAAATATCAAGGAATAGAAGCTTATTAAAATTGATATTTATAATGAAAAGATCAACTATTAAAATGGATTATTTGGATTCAAGAATCTGATTAATTGCTTCTTAATAAACTTTTAGTAATTAAATAATCTATCATAGTAATAATTAAATTTCTAGATGAAGGAAGTGAATTTATTATAGACTTTAAAATGTTGATGCTTCTGTAAAACATTTATGTAATAAG
The DNA here is from genome assembly GCA_019843855.1 of Hylomyscus alleni. Classification (NCBI taxonomy): domain Eukaryota; kingdom Metazoa; phylum Chordata; class Mammalia; order Rodentia; family Muridae; genus Hylomyscus; species Hylomyscus alleni. The sequence goes on along the minus strand of JADRCC010268095.1, from coordinate 2,417 downwards.
GAGAAAATTTGATTTTCTGTTAGTGGACTTTAATAATGTTGGATAGCATCCTCACTTAGCCTTGTTACACTTCTTACAGTCTGTGGATTGTATCCTAGGTATTCTGCATTTCGATAATATCTACTGATAAGTAAATGCATACCAAGCTTGTCCTTTCTTTTGTGTCTGAGTTACCTCACTTAGGATGATATTTTCTACTTCCAGCCATTTGCCTGCAAAATTCATGATTTTAATAGCTTAATAGTTTTCCGTTGTGTAAATGAACCACATTCTCTGTCTCCATTCTTTAGTTGAGGAACATCTGGGTTGTTTCCAGCTTCTGGCAATTACAAATAAGTCTGCCAAGGCAGTCCATTGACTGGCCCAACTTGGGATTCATCTCATGGGGGCAGGGATGGCGACACCATGGCCTGACACTATGCTGATGCTATGATATGCTTACAGACAGGAACCAGGCATGGCTGTGCTCAGATAGGCCCTACCAACAGCTGACTGAGACAGATGCAGGTACTTAATCCAACCACTGGACTGAAATTGGAACCCCTATGGTTGAATTAGGGGAAAGATTAAAGAAGCTGAAGGGGAGAGCGACCCTATAGGGAGACCAGCAGTTAAGCCAGACCTCAGGGAGCTTCCAGAGACTGAGCCACCAACCAGGAGCATACACAGACTGGTCTGTGGCAACTGGCACAAATATAGCAAAGGTCTGCCTGGCCATTCTTCAGTGGGAGATGTGCCTAATCCTTGGGAGACACAAGGCCCCAGGAATGGAGGATGTCTGCTGAAGGGAGCACCCTCTGGGAGGCAAGTGAGAGGAGGAATGGGATGAGGGACTGTGGGAAGGAGTGAGAGAAGAGAGCAACGGCTGGAATATACATAATTAAATAATGTTGGAAAGCCTTTTAAATGTTGAATTAGCTTGAGTGCTCTGAGAGAGACCCTAGAATACTCATGGCTTAAGCTCAATGGTTTCTCTCTCCCTTAATAGCAATTCCTCGGTAATTCCTGTCTAGCATGTTTATCTGCCTTTGCTAGAGTGTGACACCCACGAGCTGAAAGACATGGCCATTGTGAATGATCGTGATGAAGCGTGCAAAGTGAATGAATTAATAGGGAACTAATAATCACGACTCCCCCTGGCTATTATTTGCTCCCACATATATCACAGCAATATTAATCAATAACACCCCTGTGTGATGAGGAGATTTGACGTCTAGCTATATGTCACTGTGCAAACTCTATGAAATATTAATGGCATTTTAAATTTCATGTTAGGAAAATATGCAAAACCTGTTTGTGTGAAACTTGTTGATGTTTTCCACAACAAAGCACCCATTGGCAGTCTGCACGCCATATCTATAACCTCACAGCCTCTCTGCTATACACTATGTTCTTCAGTCTTCATTGCTTGAAAAGGTGAAAAGGGTGTGAAATAAGCAAATGAATTGACCCTCCCCTCCACACACACCACGTCCTCATGTAAGAGTCTAGGTATAACATTCTTGTTTCTGCATGGACACACTGACGTATCTCAAGCACAGATCATTTCCATTCGGCTTGTCTTAGGTAGCCTGTCCTCACTGTAGGAAAGAATGATTATCGCTACATAATTGACTGGAAATCAGCACCTGTCCTCTTTGTTATTCTTAACTCATGAGGATAAGTTTTATCTAAGATTGTTATCATTACACTGTCCAGAATTCATTCATTTGACTATAATCATCAGCTAGCTCAGAGCCTCTTTCTTACAAATACATCAAAGATAAAATCATTGAGCAACTTAGATCCCCTCCTAGAAACTTATTTTACTGTGATAGAAGAATCAATTTGAGAGAGTATAATGTTTTATAAAAGTCATCTTAAAGTTTTGCAATAAACACATTTTTTCTGTAGCCCAAAATATTGTCAATTTTTATAATTTGTTATTAAATATAACATATGTTTATGTTATATATATATACATATGTGTGTGTATATATATATAAAATTTCAACTTTTAACTGTATGGTAAACTATATATATTTAAGACTTTCAACAGAGCAACAGAGTTCGTTAAGTTTTTATTTTATTTTTATGTAATATTCTTAGTTAGTTTTCATCTGTATTCATGTTAATGACAAAATAATGTAGCCTCAGGAATAATTGCGTTTCTATAAGTTTTAAAAAATCTGTCTAATAAAATGTATGCAAATATTCTACATCAAATACTAATAACTTGGGAAGTAAAATCAAAACTTATTCTGAAGCAAAATTTATTTTAACCATCAATTGCCTGTCATTGTGTTGACAAATGTATTAACAAACTGAAATTATTCTATGGTTCTAACAACTTTGTCAGGTTCTCTTTACCAATTAAAAATGAAATAACACTTCCTCTCAATTTAAATATACATAAATGTCTAATTCAATTATTATAG
>JADRCC010268087.1:529-13440 GCA_019843855.1 Hylomyscus alleni | reverse complement strand
TATGCATCTTTGACTTTGTTTCATTGGTCTATGTGTCTGCTTTTGTTTAAATGTCATATTGCTTTCAGGCTTTGTAATATCATCTCAAGTTCTGGAATCGTAATCTCTGCAACACTGTTACTTTTGCACAGGATTATTTTGGCAGTCTAGGGTCTTTTGAGGTACTATATGAAATTAAAGATACCTTTTTTTCTTTCTGTGAATAATGAGATGGAGATTTGATTTGGATTGCATTGAATATGTAAATAGCTTTTAATAATATAGTCATTTTCATAATATTATTTCTTCCAATCCCTAAACATGGGATATATTTCTGTTTTCTAGTGTTTTCCTTTTTCTTTAGAGGTTCAAAGTTTTCACTGTGGAGAACCATCACTTCTGTGGTTAGGTTTACTCAGACATCTCTATTCTATTTAAGGCTATTATTAATAGTAAGATGCTCATGATATCTACATCTGCCTGTTTGTTTCAGATATAAATAAAAGTTACTGGTTTGTGCAGATTTGTTACCTTCCCCCTTCACTTCAGCCATCAGTCTTCTGGCAGCCTCTGCTTGGAGGCTAACACCTGGGAGCTAAGACAGATGCTCTCTGTTGCCTGTTGGTTCAACTTTGAAGAAGCCACCTGAGTATGCCCACCGCCTGAGTATGCCAGAAAGATCTGAAGATCTTTCAAACCTGGGAACTTTGGAACCTGAACCTTCTTTGCAGTATAATCTAGAGACTTGGTTTTGGTTTCTCTTGTGACTATAAAAACCCTAGCTCATTCTAAGTAAAGTGGAGCCTTGATTGGGATGCAACTTAGCTTCATGTTTTCTCTTTGCATTTCAAACCCTCTATTTCAGGTCCTTTATTCCCTCCTGGCTAAGAAGAACCCAGTTTGTGAAACTGTGGGCAGTTTAACAAACTGACACTGTATCCTGCCATATTGCTAAAATTATTTATCATTTGTAGAGGTTCAGTGGTAGAATTTAAATGGCATTTGCTTTTCTTCCACATTTTTTCCCAAAATGTATCATAGGTTTGCAAAAATAGTGAACAGGAAGTACATAATTCTTTTAAACTCCCTGTCCTTCCAACTGTTCCATACTATTAACATATTGAATTAGTATGATACTTTTACTACAGTAAATGAAACATATAAGTGTATTATTATCTGAATCACATTTCAACTTGTATATTCTTCTGTTCTTGACAATTGTATTATATCTAGCCACCATTATGCTATAGTACCAAATCACTTAATTTCTCTAAATATCTATTATTCCATTTATTTTTCATAATCCTTCCTCTTCAAACATTGGAAAAAAAACAGTTATCCTTGGAATTCTTCCCATCATTTTTGTTTCCAAGAATGTTACATACAAGAATCATACCAAACATAGTCATTTCAAATTGAGTTAGCTTTTATGGCAATATGCAGTGAAGATTTTTCCATCATTAGTGTCAAAATAATTCATTTCTTCTTACTGTTGAGTATTATTTCATTGTGTGCATGTGTTGCTGTTTGTTTATCCATTTACTTCACATTGGAATGTGTCTTGGTTGATCCCAAGTTCTAGTAATTATGAATAAAAAGAGATGTTGTAAGTATTTTGTGCAGTTATACTCTGTGAACAAAACTTTCAATTCATTTGTGGAAATATTAAACAGAATAATTGCTTAGTCATGTTGTAACACTTAATTAAATATTGTGGAAAATTACCTAACTTTTCCAAAGTGTGGTTTTCATTTGGAACCATTTTTTCTTCTATATTTAATGAATAAGAGACCTGAATGCCTCCCAATATCTTGGGCGAAATTATAACATCTCTAGAGTAAAATGTCATTGCAGTAATATTCAATTGCCTGTTAATATATAACGTTCAAATCTTCCATAAACCTATTTGCCATCTCTATTTTTTCAATTTTAATTGCATTTTAAATTCATTAATTGTATACATTATGCATTTATGAGGTATACAGATGTTTTGATGCCTGTTATAGCAAGAAATGATTAAATCAAGCTGAATATAAGCATACATTTTAGGTAAATAAAATATGTAAATCTGCTCATTTCCCTGTTGAAATTTATGATGCATTGTTATTTAATATAGTCCCCATTCTGAGACAAAGATTGCTAAAGATTATTCCTTTTTTCTGACTGAAAATTGTGTTCTTTGATGTATGTCTCTTTTCCCCAGTGATTACTGCTTCCTAGCCTCTAACAATAGTCCCATGCCAAATTTGTCTGTATTTACTTTGCTTATTTTATTAAACAAAATTTTTCTCCAGTTCTATTCAGGGTGAAAAAATTTAAAAGAAATTCATTATACTTGTTTAATTATTTAGGTGTGTGTGTGTGTGTGTGTGTGTGTGTGTGTGTGTGTGTGTGTACCATGGAATGCACATAGAGTTCAGAAGACAATCTGAGAGGGTCAGTCCTCTCTTTCTAACAAGTGAGCCCTGGGTATAGAACTCATGTAATCAGGCTTGACAGCAAGTGCCTTTATCCTCTGAGGTGTCTTCCAGGCCAGGAGTTTTTTCTTTTTAACAGCACAGTACTATTGTATTGTGTAGATACAAATAATCTCTTACCTACAATAGTATGATTTATCATTCTTTAACATTACTGTGGTACAAAAGCAATGTGCATTTAAAAGCAAGTGTATTTTGAAGTTTTTAATTTGATCCCTTGGGAAAATATCAATTTATGGTACAATATTGAGAAGTTGCAACAAGCTGCAATTCCCAACACAGCCACAAAATCATAAAGAGGGGTGATTGATAATCTAAAGTGAATTGCCTGAATAAGCCATGATGTTCAATAGGTTAAGACATTTAAATAATTTTTAAATGCTTTTTAAATTAAATTTATGTATTTATTTATGTGGTGTGTCTGTGTTTGTTTGTGCACACACATGTGGTACATTGTATGTTTATGGGTAGATATGTGCCACAGTGCACACAACACTTGATAGTAGTTTGTCTATTCTTCAACCATGGGAGTCCCATGAATCTAGTTCACACCATCAAGCTTGGCAGGAAGAGCCTTTATATGCTGGTCCTAATTGCATTTTTTACTTAAATTTTCTGTTTACAATAAGTTTATTGATATATAAACATATTAAGTGTCATGCAGCATCTGTATACTACATTTTCGTTGTTCATTTACTTATTATTGGACATATGTTGCTAACATGTCTTATTCATCATGAATTATGCTACAGTGGTCATAAGTGGAATAGTTGTCACTTTGGCATAATGATTTTTTAAAACATTGATTAGTATTTATATTTATTTAATCTCTGTATTGAAAACTTAAAGAATTCAAAAGCTAGTTCAGAACAAAAGTCAGTATATATGCAATACACATTTGGGAGAAAGAACACATAAGTAGAATGCATAACGATACTCTTTAAATCAACTCAGAAAGAACATTGACAGCCTAAGTTTCAAAATAAGTTTCAAAATGATCAGACATGAATAGGCACATTAGAAAAAGCATAAGATCACAATAAACAGTAGTCAGTGCAATATGGAACCACCTGGCTTCAGCTATCCTACTACAGCAAGCCCTGAATATTTCAATACAGCTGAGACACAAGAAAATGACCTTAAATCCAATTTTATGGATATCATAGAGGCCCTGAAAGAGGAAATGGATAAATCACTTAAAGAAATCCAAGAAAATGCAAACAGGTAAAGAAAATAAATAAATCCCTTCAAGAAATAAAAAAAAAAAAAACCACAAACAATGGGAAGAAATTAATAAATCCCTTCAAGAAAGACAATAAACGAAGAAAAGGCAAAGTGGTTAAGAAAATGAATAAAACTACTCAAAAGCTGAAAATGGAAACAGAAAAAATAAAGAAGCCACAAACTGAGGGAATCCTGCAGATAGTAAATCTAGCTAAATGAACAGGAAATATAGACAAGATGAAAGAATCAACAGCAGAAAACAAGAGATGGAAGGAAGAATCTCAGGTATTGAAAATACAATAGAAAAATATGTATGCATTGGTCAAAAAATGTTAAATCTAAAAAATTACACAGAAAGAGAGAGAAAGAGAGAGGGGGAAGAGGGAGAAAATCTGGCACCCTGTAAAAAGACAACTTAAGAATAATAACCAAAATTGAAGAACACTCCCAAATCAAAAACCCAGAAAATATTTTTTACAAAATCATAGACAGAATATTTCCTAACCTTAAGAAAGATATGCCTATAAAGGTACAAGAAAATGACAGAACACAAAATAGATTGAAACCATCTTTGCAACATAATAATCAAAATACCAAACATACACAACAAAGAAAGAACGTTAAAAGCTGCAAGGGAAAAAGTAACATATAAACTATTAGAATTATATCTAACATCTCAAAGGAGACTTTGAAAGCCAGAATGGCCTGAACAGATGTTTACAGAACTTTAAGAGACCAGTTATGCTAGTCCAGTGTTTCAGTCAGGGTTTCTATTCCTGAACACACATGACCAAAAAGCAAGTTGGGAAGGAAAGGATTTATTCAGCTCACACATTGCTGTTCATCACCAAAGGAAATCAGGACTGGAACTCACATAGGGTAGGAAGCAGAAGCAGGAGCTGATGCAGAGGCCATGGAAAGATGTTACTTACTGGCTTGCTTCCTCTAGCTTGCTCAGCTTGCTCTCTTATAGAACTCAAGACTACAAACCCAGGGATTGCACCACCCACGTTGGGCTAGGTTCTCCCCCCTTGATCACTAGTTGAAAAAAATGCCTTACAGCTGGGTCTCATGGAAGTATTTACTGAGGTTCCTTTCTCTGTGATAACTTTAGTTTCTGTCAAATTGACACATAAAACCAGCAAGTACACTCAGGCTACTATATCCAGTAAAACTTTCAATCACCATACATGTAGAAAACAAGATATTCAGTGACAAAGTCAAATTTAAACATCATATATCCACAAATCAAGCCCTATAGAAAGTATAAGAAGGAGAACTCTACCACAATGGGGGATAACTACATCCATGAAAACACAGGAAATAATAATCTCCAGCAAAACCAGAAGAGGGGAAATATATATGCACACACACATACAGAGAGAGAGAAAAAGAGAGAGAGAGAGAGGGAGAGAGAGAGAGACCCCAACAACAAAAAATAAATAAAATAACAAGAACTGACAACCATTCACAATAAATACCTCACGTTGTCAATGGATTCAATTCCCCAATTTAAAAAACAAAGACTAACAGAATGGATGCAAGAAAAGGATCCATTTTTCTACTGCATAAAAGAAACACAACTCAAGATCAAAGTTAGACATTACCTCAGAGTAAATGGTTGGAAAAAGATTTTCAAGAAAATGTACCCAAGAAGAAAGCTGGTACAGACACTCAGATATCTAACAAAATAGGCTTAAAACCTAAATTAATTAAAAGAGATGGAGAAGGACATTTCATACAAATCAAAAGAACAGTCTACCAAGATGATGTCTCAAGTCTCGACATCTATGCTTCAAACACAAAGGTACCCATGTTGCTAGAACATAAGTCATACATTGACCCTCATACAGTGATAGAATGGTTCAATACTCCGTTCTTATCAATGGATAAGTGATCCAGAGAAAAACTAACCAGAGAAATAATGGAGCTTACAGATATCCTGACTCAAATGGACCTAACAGTTATATACAGAACATTTTAACCAAACATAAAAAAGAAGAGCTAATAACAATACTCTTCTAACTATTCTGTGAAATAGAAACAGAAGATACATTGTCAAACTCATTTTATGAGGTCATAGTCACTCTGATATCCAAACTACACAAACACACAACAAAGATAATTACAGATCAATTTCCCTCATGAACTTTGATCCAAAAATAAAAAAATACTTACAAATTGAATCTAAGAACACAACAAAAAGATCATCAAACAAGATCAAGTAGGGTACATCACAAAGATGCAGGGATGGTTCATATAAAAATCTGTCAGTGTAATCCACCATATAAACAACGTGAAAGAAAAAGTCATATGATCATTTCATTGAATACTGAAAAAAACTTTGACAAACACCTTTCATTATAAAGTCTTGGATAGATCAAAGATACAAGGAGCATACCTAAATATATCCATGGCAATACTCAGCAAACCAACAGTCAACATCAAATTAAATGGGAAGAAACTTCCAATAAATAAGGAACAAGACAGGGCTGTCCATTCTCTCCATATCTATTCAATATATTATTTGAAGTTCTAGATTGAGCAATGAGAAAACTAAAGGAGATCAAAGTGATATAAATTGGAAAGTGAGAAGTCAAAATAATGTTATTCTCAGATGATAGTGCATATAAGTGATACTCAAAATTCTACCAGAGAACTCCTACAGCTGATAAATACCTTCAGCAAAGTGGCTGGATATGAAGTTAACTCAACAAAATCAGTAGCCAACCTTTTTACAAATGATAAATGTGCCAAGAAAAAATTAGTTAAATAACACCCTTTAGAATAACCTAACTCTAGCCAGGTAAGTAAAAGATCTGTATGATAAGAACTTCAAGTCCATGAAGAAAGAAATTGAAGAAGATATCAGAAGATGGAAAGATCTCCCTTGTTCATGGATTGGTATGATTAACATGGTAAAAATGACCATCTTATCAAAAGCAATCTACACTGCAATCCCTATCAAAATTCTAACAATATTCTTTACAGACCTTTAAAGGATAATACTCAACTTCATATGGGAAAAAAACATGGAAAGCTAAAACAATGCTGTACAATAAAATAACTTTTAGAGGTATCACCATCCTTGACTTCAAGCTGCAGTACAGAGAAATAGTAATAAAAAGCCACATGGTTTGGGCATTAAAAATAGATAGGTTGATGAACAAAATTCATGAACCCAACCATGAATCTACTCATCTATCATATCAATGGTAATACTCAGCAATCTGATTTTTGATAAAGAACCAAGAATTATACGATAGAAAAAAGAAACCATCTCCAACAAATGGTACTTTTCTAACTGGATATCAGCATGTAGAAGAATACAAATAGATCCATATCTATCACTCTGAAAAAAATCAAATCTAGTGAATCAAAACTTCAAAATAAAACCAGATACACTGAACCTGATGGAAGAGAAAGTGCTGAACAAATACCCTTGAACACATTGACATAGGAGGCAACTTCCTAAACATAACACTAATAGCACAGATGCTGAGATATACAATTAATAAATGGGAATTCATGAAATTGAAAAGCTCATATAGGCAAAGAAAATGAAAAAAACAATATGAAAATGAAACATTACAGAATAGGGTAAGATTTTTACCAGCTCCAATCCGAAAGATGGATAGTAGTCCAAGTGTATAACTCAAGAAAATAGACATCAAAAAAAAAAAACCAAATAATCTAATTTTAAAATGGGGTACAGACTTAAACAGAGAATTCTCTACAGAGGAATCTCAAATGGTTGAGAACTACCTAAAGAAATGTTCAATGGCATTAGCCATCAGAGAATGCAAATCAAAGTGTCTGAGATTCCATCTTATACTCATCTGAATGGCCAAGATAAAAACCACAAGAGGGTATTCCAACCTTTTTTCCTAATATCCACTTATCACTGAGTACATATCATATGTGTTCTTTTGTGACTGGGTTACCTCACTCAGGATGATATTGTCTAGTTTCATGCATTTGCCTGTGAATTTCATGAAGTTACTATACAAACTCACAGGCCATATGAAGCTCAAGAAGAAGGAAAACCAAAGTGTGGATGCTTCAATCCTACTTAGAAGGGGGAACAAAATAATTACTGGAAGTAAATGGTGGGAGGTACTTGGGAGGAAGAAAGGAGAGGGAGAGGGAAAGGAGGCATGATCAAGTATAGGAGAAGACTGGGAAAATATACAGATGATCAGGAAATTTAACAAAGGTGTGTAGCAAGGGGTAATGGGGAACTGGTGGTACCCACTAGAAAGTTTCAAATGCTAGGAAAACAAGAGGCTTCCAGGACCCAATGGGGATTACATTAGCTGAAATACCCAACAAAGGGGAGAGAGAATTTGTAGAGCCAATATTCAAAGGTTAGGCACAGCTCCTGGTTGAGGGATGGGGACATCCACCCATCTCAAAAATTTTCACCCAGAATTGCTTCTGTCTAAAGGAAATACAGGGAAAAAGAGTGGAGCAGAGACTGAAGGAAAGGTCATCCAGAGACTACCCAACCTGGTGATCCATGTCATATGAAGCCAACATACCCATGCACTATTGCTGATGCCAAGAAGTACTTATGATAGGAGCCTGATAGAGCTATCTACTGAGAGGTTCTACCAGGTACTGATCAATAGAGATGCAGATGCACACAGCCAAACATTGGACTGAGTGTGGGGACCCCAATAAGGAATTTAGGGCAAGGACTGTAGAAGCTGAAGGGCTTTGTAACCATTTAGGAAGAACAAAAATATCAACCAACCAGACCCCTCAAAGCTCCCAGGGACTAAACCACAAACCAAAGTAGGTTACTCATGGCTCCAGCTAGATATGTAGCAGAGGATTGCCTTATCTGGCATCACTGAGAGGGGAGCCCCTTGATCCAGTGGAGGCTTGATGACCCAGGATAGGGGAACGCTAGGCCACTAAGGGAGGAGTGGGTGTGAGGGTGGGGCAACACCCTCATAGAAGCAGAAGGAGGGAAGAGGGGATGCAGGCTTGTGGAGGGGAAACTGGGTAGGGCAATAACATTTGAAATGTAAATAAATAAAATAACCAATAAAATATGAAAAATTAAAATCTCTTTACAAAGGAAAAAAAGAATTGTGCATCATTTTTGGAACAGTTCTTTATTTCTAAATTTTTTGTTGATTTAAAGGAGTTATATATCCATAAGCAATCATGTAATCTACATACAAATAAAACATTTTATTTTCCTTTCTCATCTGCTACATATTTTATTTGCCTTTCTAGTATTGTTATAACACTTTCTATTTCCAGTAAAATTTGGAACCATGATGTGGAGAGGAAAATTCCTGGACTTCTTCCTGGCAATACTGATTAGGCATCTCTGTATCATTATTAAGTTTTATATGAACGTCAGGCTATCAGTAGTGGCAGAAATGGCACTATCCTTACTTATGTTGGCTATTATCAATATATTTTTAATTAAATTTTTTATAATTAAACTAAGAAAATTTCTTTTAAAAGATACAACTCAGTATTGAAATTTTTAAGTCATCAAAATAATTTATAATAGTTAAATGCCTCTTAAATATACATGATATCTTCTGAAGTTCAAAGTAATATATACTCAACAAGTTTTTAAAATCTATTTGGAACATTAAACATGATAGAAGTAGAAAAAAATCTCTTATGAAGTCCTCTATGAAAGGAAATTGTGACAAGGTCCTAATTAGACAGAAACTGTTCCATCTCCAAGAATATGCAGCTGAACTGTGGCTTCATAGAATGAATTGGTAGTGTTCTTTCTGTTTCTATTTTGTGGAATAGTTTGCATAGGATTATTATTAGGTTTTCTTTGAAAGTCGGATGGAATTCTGCACTAAACTCATCTGGTCCGGGACATTTTTTTGTTGGGAGACTTTTTTTTTTTACTAGATATTTTCTTTATTTACATTTCAAATGTTATCCCCATTCCTGGTTTCCCCTCCAAAAAAACCCTATTAACTCCCCCTGCCCCTGCTCACTAACCCAACCTCTCCTGTTTCCTGGCCCTGGCATTCTCCTACACTGGGGCATAGAGCCTTCACAGGACCAAGGGTCTCTCCTGGTTGGGAGACTTTTAATGACTGGTTATATTACTTTAGGAGTTACGAGACAGTTTAGATGGTTTATCTGAACCTGATTTAACTTAGGTACTTGATATCTACCTAGAAAATTGTCCATTTCTTTCAGATTTTCCAGTTTTGTTGAATATAGGCTTTTGTAGTATGATCCGATGATTCTTTTTTAATTTCCTCAGTTTCTGTTGTTATATCTCGCTTTTAATTTCTGATTTTCTTAATTTGGATACTGTCTCTGTGACTTCTGGTTAGTCTGGCTAAGGGTTTATCTTGTTGATTTTGTCAAAGAACCAACTCCTGATTTGGTTCTTTATATAGTTCTTTTCATTTCTATTTGGTTGATTTCAGCCCTGAGTTTGATTATTTCCTGCCATCTACTGCTCTCAGGTGTATTTGCTTCTTTTTGTTCTAGAGCTTTCAGGTGTGCTGTCAAACTATTAGTGTAAGCTCTCTTCAGTTTCTTTTTGGAGGCACTCAGAGCTATGAGTTTTCCTCTTAACACTGCTTTTATTGTGTCCCATAATCTTGGGTATGTTGTACCTTCGTTTTCATTAAATTTCATTAAATTAAGTCTTTAATTTCTTTCTGTATTTCTCCTTGACCAAGTTATCATTGAGTAGAACATTGTTCAGCTTCCATGTGTATGTGAGCTTTCTGTTGTTTTAGTTGCTATTGAGGACCAGCCCTAGTGTGTAGTGATCTTATAGAATGCTTGGGTTCATTTCAGTCTTCTAGTATCTGTTGAGGCCTGTTTTGTGACCGATTATATGGTCAAATTTGGATAAGGTACTGTGAAGTGCTAGGAAGAATATATATTCTTTTGTTTTAGGATGAAATGTTCTATAGATATCTGTTAAATTCAATTGGTCCATAACGTCTGTAGTTTCAATATGTCTCTGTTTAGTTTGTGTTTCCATGATCTGTCCATTGATGAGAGTGGTGTGTTGAAGTCTCCCACTATAATTGTGTGAGGCACGATGTGTACTTTGAGCTTTAGTAAAGTATCTTTTATGAATGTGGGTGCTCTTGCATTCGGAGCATAAATTTTCAGAATTGAGAGTTCATCTTGATAGATTTTTTTCCTTTGACCAGAATGAAGGGTCCTGTCTTATACTTTTTGATAACTTTTGGTAGAAAGTTTATTTTATTCAATATAAAAATGGCTACTCTGCAGTCACCTGAGTTTTTGATCTTAGCCATTCCGACTGGTGTGAGGTGGAATCTCAGGGTTGTTTTGATTTGCATTTCCCTGAGGAGTAAGGATGTTGAACATTTCTTTTTTGTTGTTGTTGTTCTTTTTGTTTTTCAGAGACAGGGTTTTTCTGTGTAATCTTGGTTATCCTGGAACTCACTCTGTAGACCAGGCTGGCCTCGAACTCAGAAACCGCCTGCCTCTGCCTCCCAGGTGCTAGGATTAAAGCTTTGTGCCACCACTGCCCTGAACATTTCTTTAGGTGCTTCTCAGCCATTCCTCAATTGAGAATTCTTTGTTTAACTCTGTACCCCATTTTTAATAGGGTTATTTGGTTCTCAGGAGTCTAACTTCTTGAGTTCTTTGTATATATTGGACATTAACCCTCTATCAGTTGTAGAGTTAGTAAAGATCTTTTCCCAATCTGTTGCTTGCTGTTTTGTCCTATTGACAGTGTCCTTTGCTTTACAGAAGCTTTGTAATTTTATGAGGTCCCATTTGTCCATTCTTGATCTTAGAGTATAAGATATTGATGTTCTGTTCAGGAAAATTTCCCCTCTGCCCATGTGCTCAAAGGCTCTTCCCCACTTTCTTTTCTATTAGTTTCAGTGTATCTGGTTTTATGTGGAGGTCCTTGATCCACTTAGACTTGAGCTTTGTACAAAGGGATAGGAATGGATCAATTTGCATTCTTCTACATGCTAACAGCCAGTCGAGCCAGCACCATTAGCTGAAAATGGTGTCTTTTTTCCACTGGATAGTTTTAGCTCCTTTGTCAAAGATCAAGTGACCACAGGTGTGTGGGTTCATTTCTGGGTCTTCAGTTCTATTCCATCGATCCACCTGCCTGTCACTGTACCAATACCATGCAATTTTTATCACAATTGTTCTATAGTACAGCTTAAGATTAGGGATGGTGATTCTACCAGAAGTTCTTTTATTGTTGAGAATAGTTTTCCTGGGTTTTTTGTTTGTTTGTTCCAGATGAATTTGTAAGTTGTCCTGTCCAACTCTATGAAGAATTGAGTTGGAATTTTGATGGCGACTTTGAATCTGCAGATTGCTTTCAGCAAGATGGCCATTTTTACTATATTAATCCTGCCAATCCATGAGCATGGGAGATCTTTCCATCTTCTGAGATCTTCTTTGATCTCTTTCTTCAGAGACTTGAAGTTCTTGTCATATAGATCTACTTCTACTTCTAAGAGTATGCATAAAATAAATGAAAATACGTGCTCACACAAATCTTTGCTTACCAGTATTCAAAGTATATTACTCATCATATCCATCAATGGGGATTTCCTAAATGTCTATAAAGTAATAAATGGAAAAAGACGTGATAATTATAAAATAAAATCTTTTTTTCTTTTTAATGAACAAACAAAAACAACAAGAACAAACCCCTGTTGCCTCCCCCCTCCCTATACCTGCCACCCCATCCTCTCCCAACTATCAGTCCTGTCATTCCCCTACGCTGGGGCACAGAACCTTCAAAGGGCCAAGGGTCCTCTGCTCCCATTGATAACCAACTTGGCCATCCTCTATTATACACATGCTGCCAGAACAATCAGTCCCGCCATGTATAGTCCTTGGTTGGTGGTTGAGTCCCTGGGAGCTCTGAGGGCATTGGTCAGTCCATATTGTTGTTCGTCCCAAGAGGCTGCAAACCCTTTAACTCCATTGGTTCCCTCTCTAACTCCTTCATTGGGGACCTTGCACTCAGTTCAATGGATGGCTGTGAGCCTCTACCTCTGTATTAGTCATGTACTGTCAGAGCCTCTCAGGAGACAGCTATATCAGGCTGGAGTGCCCTTCCTTCAGTCTCTGCTCCATAGTTAGTCTCTGCAACTCCTTGCATGGGTATTCAGTTCCCCCCTTTCAAGAAGGAATGAAATATCTTCCTTTTTCTTGTCTCTGGAGAAAGAGGAACACTACTTCATTGCTGGTGGGATTGCAAGC
>JADRCC010268014.1:352-12241 GCA_019843855.1 Hylomyscus alleni | reverse complement strand
GGGGGGTGGGGCTGTATACTTGAACAGAGTCCTCACTCACGGCCCTCACACTTAAGGGAAATTGACCCTTTTCCCTAGAAACCGTCACTGGTCCATACTGCTTCCGACTCTTAGAGGAAGACTATGTCTTAAAATGAACTTCAGGCATTGCTTTTTGTTATTAATAGAAAGAGAAATAAATACCCAAGGAAACCAACAAGACAAACGAGTTCGTTGTTAACACTGCTCACTTAAAAAAATTTTTTTTTCTAAGCACTTTATAAAATGTTTCTCTGTCCAAACATCTATGTGTGTGTGCCTTTTCCCCATTCGCTTCCATCTTTCTCCAACCATTCCTTTGCAAAGGGTGTTCCGAGCCTCGCTGAATGCAGTCACTAGCATTTTAATGTTAAAATCCACTATTAATCCCCTTCACCAACCCTGAAGAACACCCCAGTGAGTGAGGTTTCATGGCTGTATCTATTTGCTTTATCTTGCAGACCAGTTTCCCAACTCCTCTCAGAATGGAGCATGCAGACAAGTGCAATATCCTTTGACAGATCTGTCCCCCATCCTGACGAGTGGAGACTCTGATATATCCAGCCCATTACTACAAAATACTGTTCACATTGACCTCAGTGCTCTAAATCCAGAGCTGGTCCAAGCAGTTCAGCATGTAGTGATTGGACCCAGTAGCCTGATTGTGCATTTCAATGAAGTCATAGGAAGAGGTAAGTGTTTCCACTCAGCTCTCGGTTAAGTACAGTTTTCCAGTAAGCCTTTTATCTCCTGTTTTGCAGATTAGGAACTTAGACAATACTGAGGGTTCCTGACAGAGCCTGATAATGAAGTGTTTGAGTTCTTTCCTGCAGAAATACAGACGTGAAAAAGCATATCCACGGAGACTGCCCTGTGCGTGGAAGCCTTTGGATAATATCCCCAACATAGGAGAGAAGACCCCATTTCTCCCTCATATTTCTCACAGTTTCTTGGGAAAAAAAAAAATCATGCCAGTTTTTTTTTTTTTTTTTACTCCTTTATCTCTTCAGTCTTTCTTTATCCTGAGAGCAGTAACAAAGTCTAGTATATAGCAGCTTGTACACTGCTGGACAGCATCAGGATACAGGGAATTTATAGCCCTCTGTAATCTAAGGCAACATAGATCATGTCCACAATGCACTCCAATTTCTTCACACAAAGAATGACTGTTTGCAATAAGCTTGCCAGAGCATCGATAATTTCAAGCATTAGCACTATCGGAGGAAATATTTGTCAGGAAGAGAAACCAACCCGAAGCCATGAGATAAAGTCTACTGTAAAATCCTTTTTAACCAAGTACTGAATGACTTTGGGTTACTCGGTTGTGTAGGCATCTGCCAGGATAATGCAGGAGAAAGTGACAGGGTGGCCGTGTGTGAACACTGGTCCTTCTGAGCATCCAGAGCTGAGTTTGTAAGTTGTTTCTTCCTGAAAAGTGGCCTCTGTGCACAAGTGAGTGATTGGGTTATATTACTGGCCCGTAAATCCAGTAAGTGTGCCAGTGTCAGAAAGTGTAGTCTGACTAACTATATTCTCACTGTTGTATTTTGTAAAAAAAAAAAAAAAAAAAAAAAAAAAAAAAAAGCAGTATAATGCAGTAGGAGGGACCATCTCTGTGAGCCTGTGCCTAGGCGTCCCCCTGAACAATCACACCAAGTGACAGCAGACCTCATATAAAAGGAAGTTTTAATATTGGGCAAAGATTCTCGAGGAACAGGTGGGGCTAGAGAAAGAGAGTGGAGGGGATAGAGAGGGGGAGAGGAGGAGGGAGAGAGAGGAAGGGAGAGGGAGAGAGAGGGAGGGAGAGAGAGGGAGAGAGAGAGGGAGAGAGAGAGAGAGAGAGAGAGAGAGAGAGAGAGAGAGAGAGAGAGCGCTGGGGTGTGGGCTGCGAGCATTCCTCTTATATACCAGCCTTATACCTGGCTGCAGGTGATGATGTAAGCTGTTGCTAGGTTCCTGGGAGAAGCCTAGTGGAATTCTGTATAAGCCAATACTCATTCTACGTGTTGTAGAATCAGGACATTTTTTTTTTTTTAATCGTGAAAGGTGTTAACATGATGATAATTCCTCCCAAGTTACAGTCATTAAGAAGCTATCAATGTTAACTACTGTTTGTTTATATGTTTCCCCCCCCCCCCACGGAAATTTGTGAGCACCCATGAGCGTGGGTTTTATTGTATTCATCTTTGTGTCACAGAGGGTAGCCCCATACCTCAGATAGTAAGCGCTCAGGACAGCTTGCCGGACTCTATGAATTAACTGAATGACTTACACAGCTATCAGACATTTGGCACCTCTGGGAGAAATTACTGCCACTGTTGAAAGGCCACCATTGGGAACTGAGTGGGTAAAGTCAGAGGGAAATGCATGAAGTGAGTCACAGTGAATCTGCTCCATTTGGGCAACTGTCTTTTGATTCCTGCCAGTGTGGCTTACATATTAACCAGTGACTAATAGGGGAAATCCTTACTCTATAATATATTATTATCAGTTACTAGACTATAGGTGGCTTATTTTATACTTACTCAAGTAGATAAAATTATTTACGTGTATTCTTTAATATTATTTTATCCTTAAAAATAATCTCTTTCCTGTATAAGCTAGTATTGTGTCCAGTGATACCCCAATGACTTGATGTTTTAGTATATTAACCTTTAGAAGAAGGCATATTACCTACAACTTATACCATATATTAAATAATCACATTGCTTATAGCATGGAGAGAAGTGTATTGCCTCTATATTTATATCTAACCCTTGTACCATACAGAGTGGTATTGTTAATCAAAGTATCATCAGCAATGTACCATTTTTTTTCTCTTACAGAAAAAAAAGGCTTAATTGTTTATTACAATTATTACACAAAGCCAGTATGAATCTAGCAAGTTCTCTTTTTCAATAGGGCATTTTGGCTGTGTCTATCATGGGACTTTGTTGGATAACGATGGAAAGAAAATTCACTGTGCTGTGAAATCCTTGAATAGTAAGTTGCATTTACTAGTGAAGGGTACATTTGTGGTTTGCAAATAATGAAGTGTTGATTTGCACTTTCCCTTGTGGAAAAAAAAAATTATCTGCTACTGAAATTGTGGAATTAATCCTGAAAATGTGTTTAGTCTAAACACTTATTTAGATAGTCCCTCTGAAATTACCCCATGGAGAACTAATAAGTAAGGCAGTAGGGGTGGTGAGTCTCTTAGATCAACTGAGCATCATTTAGCCACGTTTGACTTACAATATTTGTTTTGCAAATGACATTTATGGAAACTATTGGAAGCATTGGCACATACCATAGTAATGACTCATTTTGCCCAGAGACACTACTATAATTGTTTTTTAACCAGCACTTCCATTTTAGAAAAAAAGATTAGTAACTGAAATAATACAAGCAGGAGAGAAATGTGCAGGCAGAGAACTGACAAATCATTAAGTGTGGTATCCCTAACTTATCCACGTTTAGGGAATGAAATGTTTCAGAGAAATAAATTTCCTAAGGAGATGAAATGGGTCCCCATTTAATGCAATATTTTTTTTTTTTTTTTTTTTTGGTTTTTAGAGACAGGGTTTCTCTGGCTGTCCTGGAACTCACTCTGTAGACCAGGCTGACCTCAAATTAAAAAATCCACCTGCTTCTGCCTCCCAAGTGCTGCGATTAAAGGCATGCACCACCACTGCCCAGCAATGCAATATTTCTTAAAAATTTAGTTGTTACATAGAAAACTCTTAAGATCAAGTGCACAGTCTCTTTAAAGACCAATGTATGCTTATAAACATAAACTTAGTCTTTACTGATGCAGAGGCATAATTGCTACATTGTACACAAAAAAGCCCAGCATGTCCACAAGTGTTTATAGCCCCAGAACTATGGGGATTGGAAACAGGATTACTGGGGCTTGCTAGCCAGCAGCCTTGATCCAAATTCAGTGAGAGACCCTGGCTCAAAGGAATGGTACAAAGAGAAAATGGATGTCATTCTTGGGCCATTGTGCACACACACATACAAAAAAAAAAAATGAATACACTGTATGAACACAAACACATGTAACCCACTTAGTTGCAGAGGGTATAACTCAGTGGTGGAGCATTTACATATCCAGGGCCCAGTTCAATCCTCAGTGCAAAAAAGTTGTTGCAGAGCTACTTACATATGCCACATGGTGACTGGTCCTCAAATTCTCCTAGATCAGTAATCATTGAACCGTAGCCTACTAGCAGTTTTCATGAGTGAAGCTTTTTGGGACCCAGGCATTTACTGTCTATGCTTTCATGGTTCAGCAGTAGAGTTAAATATTTACAACAGATACCACATGGCCCATAAAGCCGAACACTATCTAACCAACTACAACAGCACTTGACAGTCTAGGCCCTGGAGACTGCCCAGATGGAACAGTGTGCTTCTTTGGTTTGTATCTGTATAAGACAGTCTATGCTTCTGCATGAGACCAGTTGTTTCCTGAACTCTGTTTTACAAATGATGTTGTCAGTGATGACTTGATAGCACAGCACAGGGTGACACCACTGAGGCTCTGGAAACAATATCCTGCACTACATGGGATTGGTTTACTGAATTCTTTGAACTAAAGGGTATCTAACAGGCCTCTTCTGAATATCTCCTGCCTCTCTGACCCCAGATCTCCTTTATTCCTGAAAGCAGAAGTAGGCCTTAAAAATTAGAACTTCTTCCCACCAAGGCAGATGATAGAAACTAGAACCCCTTGTTCCTAAAAGCCAGGTATAATCCCTTGAAATATTATTCTGAGAATCCTCTTCCTTCCTGTTTTTGACCTACATGGATGGCCACCAAATTTTCCCTGACTCACATTGTCTTAAGACCCTCACTCTAAAAGGGGTCCTACTTACACCCTGGACGAAGGGACAGTGTCCCAGAATAGAGGGACAATAGCCAAACAGATGAACTTTGCTGGGTTCCCCTTTAGTAGTGTCCATTCATTAGGTCACAGGCTTTTTGATCTACTCATGTTTTTACACAACTGTCCATTTTTTTCATCAAATTCAAGCATGAAAGGAAAAATTCCCCTGGGTATTTTAGATCTCCATTTCTGAAGGCCCCCATGTCTTATAAAGCTCATTTTAAAAAGATGTTATGTAGGCCTAGAGAGATGGCTCAGCAGTTAAGAGAACATCCTACTCTTCCAGGGGACTCCGGCTTTGTTCCCAACAGCCCCTGTGGGTGGTTCACAATCATCTGCTCTCCTTCGATCCCCACATACACACACTAATAGTAATAATACATAAAACGAAATGTTTTTAAAGAAGACCTCATACTTTTCTGTTGTTAATCAGTTCTTAGTTGTAGGATTCTCCCATGTTACCCTCAGGATAGGTAAGGAAAGTGGAAGAAAAAAAAAAAACCTTTCTGCCCCAGACATCATTCACTCAGGCATGCTGTAGAAAGAACACCCTACGGCTGAAGCATTGGACAAGGTGTCACCTGCTGATTTTGGACATTTTTTTTTTTTTTTTGCTCTTGCTATCTAAATTTGAAAAAGTGTTCATCGTCCTCCAATGAGGCTACAGTCTCCACACTGAATTTTTCAGGAATCACAGATATAGAGGAAGTCTCCCAGTTTCTGACTGAAGGAATCATCATGAAAGACTTCAGCCATCCCAACGTTCTCTCACTCTTGGGAATCTGCCTGCGGAGTGAAGGCTCTCCTCTGGTGGTTCTCCCCTACATGAAACACGGCGATCTTCGAAACTTCATTCGAAATGAGACTCACGTAAGTACTGTACTAAGCTTATTGACCTTCAAATTAGCAGTAAGCCAGACAGTTATGAGTTAGCATGTATGTACAGGTCCTCTGCAAGAGTAGCAAATGCCCTTAACAAGGGAGCCATCTTTCCAGTCCGTTCGTTTGCTTGCCCTCTTGCTTCTTTGTTTGGTGTATTGGAATATCTGTACACGCACCTATCAGAGTACATGTTCAAGCCAAAGGTCGACATTGAGTCTCTTCCTCAGTCTTTCTCTAGCTTAGGTTTTGAAACGGGGTGTCTCACCGAAACTGGCGTTTGACATTTTGCCTAACTTAGCTAGCCAGTGAGGTGCTAAGGCCTGCCTGACTCTGCCCCCTGCTCTGGGGTTAGAAGTGTACCGTGACACCTGACTCTTGCATGGATGCTAGGGTTCTGGATTCAGGTTCTTATGCTTACAAAGCAAGTGTTTACCCACTGAACCATCTTTCCAGCTCCAACACAAACATTTGGGTCTTATAAAAAGCTACTTGCCAATCCTGCCGAAAGTCCAATCAGCTGAGATATGACACCTTCTCTGTACCATCCATAGGCAGATGCTGTCTTAGAAGAAGAGGAATAGATCTTTAATAATTCTATATATGGATCATGTGATGAAATAATGTTTTAGAAAATGTTGGTTTAAAACATATTGTGATGTTTCATCTATCTTCATTTTAAAGTATATGTGTATCTTACTCTATATGATACCAAATAGTGCTGTACTAGGCAATAAACAGATACCATGTATTTATATGTTCACATACACACTGGCTTACTGGATAAGAACTTGGCATATCTTGTTTCCTTCTATGGGTGCAGTGCTCAGCACATAGGATCTTAATAAATGTTAGTCCAATAGATGAGCTCATGGTTACAAAAGAGCCACACCTATGTGGGTCTGAGGTTTTTATGACCCTTATACCAAGACATAACACTTGAGTGAACTTTGGCCAGGCCAGAGCTGAGAAGAATGGAATGAGGAGCTCCCAGAACTAAACCAATTGGATGGCCTCAGGCTTGGCTACTGCTGTGCAGGTCCCCATGGGACTCAACCAAGTAGCTTTGCTCTTCATCAAAAATGACTGTGTAAACATGACACTAAGTAAGCTCTAGGACGTTAAGGAAATAGTCTCTGTTCGGCCAAAAGAATAAAACACCCTCGGGGTGTGAAAATGTTTGCAGATAATTCGAATTGACGTGGCAAAGGCCCTTGCTTTAACTCTTGTCATCTCTCTGATGAGTCAGTCAGCCTAGATAGGCCACCTTCTCTCTAGCACTGTGCTCCCAGGATTAAAGCATGGGAGAGATGTCCTACTGTCCATTACAGAATAGAAGCTGGCCTCTTAAAACGTAGAGAGTGATTACTGGTGCCTATCACATACGTCCTAAGGGGATGTGTAAACTACAAGATGTGGCCTGTTCACAGGCTTGGTGGGCTGTGTGTACTAGCAGGGACAACAGCCCTTCTGTCTGGGTTCTCCCTGGAATATTGTGTTCAGAAGCTCCATGGCAGCTGCTGAAGAAGAGACAACCCGTTCTAGATAGTAAGAGCCCTTCTCAGGGTTGTCAGCCACAGTGAGATGTGTAACTTCAGATTCCAGTCTTACTTGTAGAGAACAGTATACACCATTCTCTGTGTTGGTCCAGGACTGCTGGATGGTGAGTGAGCTGGTGCATTAGTTCCAGTGAGCTTCCAACAGACTTCAGCATTGGATATCCTGATGCACCACTTGTTCTTGGGAGTGGTTTGGCTTGTTCTCTGAGCCTCCTACATTTACCAAGTTCCTGCTCACCAACCCACCCTCTCCTGCTTCCTGGCCCCAGCATTCCCTTAAACTGGGGCATAGAACCATCACAAGGCCAAGAGCCTCTCTTCCCATTGATGACCAACTTGGCTATCCTCTGCTACATATGCTGCTGGAGCCATTAGTCCCACCATGTGTACTCTTTGGTTGGTGGTTTAGTCCCTGGGAGCTCTGAGGGTACTAATTCGTTCATATTGTTGTTTGCCTAAAGGGCTGAAAACCCTTCAGCTCCTTGGGTCCTTTCTTTAGCTCCTTCACTGGGGACCCTGTACTCAGTCAAATGGATGGCTGTGAGCCTCTTCTTCTGTATTAGTCGGGCACTGTCAGAGCCTCTCAGGAGACAGCTATATCAGGCTCCTGTCAGCCAGCACTTGCTGGCATCCACAATAGTGTCTGGATTTAATGACTGTATATGGGAAGGATTCCCAGGTGCAGCAGTCTCTGGATTGTCCTTCCTTCAGTCTCTGCTCCATAGTTTGTCTCTGCAACTCCTTCCATGGGTATTTTGTTCCCCCTTTTAAGAAGGAATAAAGAGCCGGGCAGTGGTGGCGTACGCCTTTAATCCCAGCACTTGGGAGACAGAGGCAGGCAGATTTCTGAGTTCAAGACCAGCCTGGTCTACAGAGTGAGTTCTAGGACAGCTAGGGCTATACAGAGAAACCCTGTCTCGAAAAACCAAAAAAAAAAAAAAAGAAGGAATAAAGTATCAACACTTTGGTCTTCCTTTGTCTGGAGTTTCTTAAGGTTTGTGGCTTGTATTTTGGGTATTCTGAGCTTCTGGGCTAATATCCACTTATCAGAGAATGCATACTATCTGTGTTCTTTTGTGATTGGGTTACCTCACTCAGGATAATATTCTCTAGATCCATTCATTTCCCTAAGAATTTCATAAATTCATTGTTTTTAATAGCTGAGTAGAACTCCATTGTGTAGATGTACCACATTTTCTGTATCTATTCTTCTGTTGAGGGACATCTGGGTTGTTTCCAGTTTCTGGCTATTATAAATAAGGCTGCTATGAACATAATGGAGCATGTGTCCTTATTACATGTTGGAGCATCTTCTAGGTATATGCCCAGGAGTGGTATAGCTGGGTCCTCTGGTAGTACTATGTCCAGTTTCCAGTGGAACTGCCAAACTGATTTCCAGAGTGGTTGTACCAGCTTGCAATCCCATCAGCAATGAAGAGTGTTCCCCTTTCTCCACAACCTCTCCAGCATCTGCTGTCATCTGAGTTTTTGATCAATTCTGTCTCATCATACATGTTGAATAATAAAGCGTGCATTTCAAAACATCCAAGTTTCCCCATCTGGAAACTTGACTGATCAAAACATCCAAGTTTCCCCATCTGGAAACTTGATCTTTGACTGGTGTGAGGTAGAATCTCAGGGTTATTTTGATTTGCATTTCTCTGATGACTAAGGATGTTGAACATTTCTTTAGGTGCTTCTCAGCCATTCAGTATTTCTTAAAGTAGCCTACACCCAGCCTTTAGAGTGTGCCTTTTATGTGCAAACCGACTCGTGCTTCAGCTACCTCTACATCAGGCTCTCTGACTTTAAGCTACTATCTACCTATCCTAATCACCCCAGGACCAGGCGTGAGAACCCTGGACCAGCCCTGCTGGAACTACTTAAAAGAGCCAAGGCTGCCTTTGTACTGCACCTTCGCAGAGAAGCTACAATAAACTATCTTGCCCATGCTTTCCCCTCCTGCCTCCTGACTATCTCTGGTGCTTTCCATCACAGCCCTACATGTGTGGTGTGCCATATCATTTTTTGGAAACTGTAAGAAAGTAAACTGTCTTTTCAAGAAGAACCATCTCCTGATCAATTCTGTCTCATCACACATGTTGAATAATAAAGCGTGCATTTCAAAACATCCAAGTTTCCCCATCTGGAAAGCAGAGTCTATAACATCTCCCAAGCAGAAGTTTGTACGAATTAACAAAAATTTATAGAAAACATCTAGCCCGGTGCTTTGTATACAGTACTATTTAACAAATAGTTGTGGCTCTCCACAGAGCATGAGTTATTATTTGAGACAAGATAAGTCATATAAACATTGCAGTGTTCTGAGCTCACAGTTAGAACATTGAGTGCTTAGTTTATGCTTTTTGGACTCTCTTTGATTGCAGAACCCAACTGTGAAAGATCTTATAGGATTTGGTCTTCAAGTAGCCAAAGGCATGAAATATCTTGCCAGCAAAAAGTTTGTCCACAGAGACTTAGCTGCAAGAAACTGCATGTAAGTATGAAAATATCTCTATTTGCAAAGTACAAATGAAATGTTTTCTCACTACTGTGCCAGTAAAGACATTTTATCTCTTCTCGTCAAAGCAAAAAAAAGAAAAAAAAAAAAGAAAAAAGGTAAAAAAAAAAAAATTGTATTTCCTTGACTATTTTGAGTGAATCTGTAAGCCCCTGGGATGTAGGTGGGGCTTTTAGTTTTATCAAACAAAGCATTTAAAAGGTTGCTCCACAGGGGACCTCAAACAGCTGTCCTGTACTCCAGCTTTCCTGGGTCCTTCTCACCAGCCTTCTCCAATGTTGTGGTTTCACACTAAATTAGTGATTGGGAGGGAGAATTTGATCTCCAGCATTTGACAGTGAAAAGGGAAAGCTGGTAACAGGGATACCAGTGCAGTGTAACTCCCAGCAGCGGCTCTGAAACCAGCCTGCACAAGCGCTACCAAAAATGGTCTTTGGGAATGAATATACAAAGAACTTTTATTTGTGTCTGACTGCCCGGCTGTGTAACGACAACAGTCAACAGTTTATAATTGAGTCCCGGCTTTCCCTTGCAGAGCACGGATTCATGGCTCGTGGTATGTGTGAATGAAAGAGCTATGCTATTAACGTTCTACCTAGATTTTGCTCAGGGTAGCATCCTAAAAGTACGTTAAACAATGGATACGTGGCCTTAGCAGAAAGTGTTTGTGTCATTGATGTTGTGTTGTTTTGGTTTAGTTTTTTTAACATAACAGTGCTTTGTTTTCTATCTCACTGCCTCGCTAATGGCACATATGAGTTCTATGTGCCGGCCTATTTTAGAGCAAAAAACAGTAAAATAGCACCCATGACCTCTTCATCCCATGAAATATATTGGATGTAAGACAGCAAGCGAAAATGTAGATGTGTGTAGGCCTGGTGCCCTATTTATTTTGCCACCAAGGAATGCTAGGTGGAATCCAGCTTTGCCTTTTCTGCAAACCTACACCACAGCAAATGCCATGTCGCTTACAAAGTCTCTCTTCAACCAGTGGAATTTGTAATGTAAATGTCAGGCATTTTTATTCAGGAATTCCACCGTAAGTTAGCATTCGTCCATAGGCTAGAGGAAATTATGGATCACTAATACTGAAGCCACTTTTGAAAAATCTATAGACATTCAATACTGTTGTAAATTACTCTACTCCGGTCAGTAATAATTTTCCTCCTGTAGGTTGGATGAGAAATTCACTGTGAAGGTTGCTGATTTCGGTCTTGCCAGAGACATGTACGATAAAGAGTACTATAGTGTCCATAACAAGACGGGTGCAAAGCTACCAGTGAAGTGGATGGCTTTAGAGAGTCTGCAGACACAGAAGTTCACCACCAAGTCCGATGTGGTAAGCCACACACAGTGCTGCCCTGGCCAACAGCCGCTGATGGCAGGGAATAATTTGTATAAAGTTTCATTATCAAAGACAGCATAGTCTTCTTGAGTGTTGACGTGGAACATTTCCCAAAAGCAAGTAGCGAATTGAAAAGTATCTCGAATCCTACAAGCAAAAACTTGCTTGTGTTTGGATGGCTTTCTCTTTTTAGCCAATGCCCAGGTGCGGTTTGGCTACACCAAATACTCTTCAGTGCATTCAAATGAGATAGGAATCACTTCCCATGAAGTTACTCATGTCCAGACAGCCCCGTTCAGTGGCTCGCACTTAGCACAAGCTCTTCACTGAAGTTTGTGTCCTTGCCTGTTCAGTCCCACAGGCCTTCTTCCTCTGTCCCTATTCTGCCCCATTTCCCAGGATCATCCACCATCCACAGGTACCCAGCCCTTCCTGAAATATCCCTTTCTTTTGGCTTCTAGACACTCGACCACCTGGTTCTCTTCCTACTCCTTAACCAAGAAGTTTTCTTTATTCTTCACAGCCTATCTTCCTTCTGTCTCCTCCTTTACCAGCTGAAGGATTCTATTGGTAGGCGGTTACTTACCCATAATTATAATTGCCAAGACACTAATTTAATAAAAGTGTTGGTGTGAATATGTTTTTGTTTTATTTTAGATAGTTAGGAATGACACTCCTACATGTTCAAATGTTTAAG
>JADRCC010267987.1:1293-13271 GCA_019843855.1 Hylomyscus alleni | reverse complement strand
CTAGAATCCAGTTGATTTTTCTTTCCCTATCTTGTTTTTGTTGTTGTTGTTGTTTTGTTTGTTTTTTTGTGTTTTTTTTTCTTTTTTTGGTTTTTTCGAGACAAGACTTCTCTGTGTAGCCTTGGCTGTCCTGGAACTCACTCTGTAGCCCAGGCTGGCCTCGAACTCAGAAATCCACCTGCCTCTGACTCCCAAGTGCTGGGATTAAAGGCGTGCGCCACCACCGCCCGGCTTTTTTTTTTTTTTTTTCCCCGAGACAAGGTTTCTCTCTGTAGCCCTGGCTGTCCTGGAACTCACTGTAGAGCAGGCTGGCCTCGAACTCAGAGATCCGCCTGCCTTTGCCTCCCAAATGCTGAGATTAAAGGCGTGAGCCACCACTGCCCAGCTTTCCCTACCTTGTAAACATGAGAAACTCCAAGCAGTGAACTCAATAACTATGGTATTTATTTTATTTTTGTTTTTTCTGTGTATTATTGTCCTGTGCTACCAGGGATCCATCATAATCAGAGGCACACCTTCCTCCCTTTATTTAGCATGAGTTGCACTTTTCTATTTGAGAAGACTTTTCATTTGAAACTAATCATTCAGTGGTAAATTGATTTAAACCGGGGAATAAAAATGGGAGTGACTACAAATGAAAGTTATTTCATACTTCTAGTAACTCTGTTTTTTGGTGTACAGGTACAGAACACAATATCCAATCCTAGGTCTCCTGTACGATGACTATGAATATATACCACCAGGTAGTGATACACAGACTATTGTGATTGAGAAAACTGAAGACAAGTGGACTTGTGTAAGTTTATTTGGGTATTTCTAGCCTGTTTTAATTACATATTTATAGCTTTTAAGAAGTAGGTAAAAAAAATATCAGATATTGTAGACAATTTGAAGTGGAATGGAACATGAATGTGCACGTATCGATAGAATCTGTCTTGTAATCTTGAATGTGGATACTTACTACCTTTTATTTCTTTAAAAATGAAAAAAAGATTTTTATCTATTTTCTGTCTAGACTGTAAAATTCTCCAGTTTTAAATTCTGGAGTTTAATGTGAAACTAAATAACCATACGAATAATATCTACTCTGAAATTTACTTTCTTCAATTTCCTCCTCCAACATGACCAGATAACATAGATATCAACACGATTTTAAATAATTCAACCCATTACTACAGGGCTGATTATTTTAAAATCTCTTCTTGTACATGGATGCCAGCTACATTCTTAAGACGTTCACTGATTTCTTTGTTAACCTTTAGAATAGTGAACATTATAGAGGAAATATATATTCCCCAGCACAGTAGTTCTCTCCAGTGGCATCTACATTCTAACTCCAGAATATTTACTGTATTTGGACATTTTCAGTTTCCAGTAGATGTTAGCTATATTGACATCTACTGGGTATAGACTAAAATACTGCAATGTATCCTACGGTGTGCAGCACACTCTTTTACAATAAAAAAATCATCTGACCCCAAATTTTAATAGTGCTGAGCATGAGAAAACTTGCTAATATTAAAAAATGCTTTTTGAGTTTTTCTTAATTATATACTTCTACAATCTTGCAAGGTATTTTAATAGTAATTCACTGATCATGAGCACAGGAATATGAAACATTCCTCCTGTACAATGGACAGAGAAATTTCAGAATCTCAGTTTTCAAACCATACGTAATATTATTGAAAACAGTAACTTCAGTGTTGTTATCATCTAGCTGCCAAGTGGCTTATACACTAAGATAAAGCCAATCCCTAGTTAGTAAACTCAAGAAGGTGCTTGTTCTGAAAAAGGAGAGGCAGATAGAAAGGGGGCATGAGGAGGGCATTCAGCTTACTAATAATGTTTTGTTTTCTGAGATTTGTGATTTTGAGCACGTGTGGAATTTGGAAACAAAGGTTTATATGTTTTTGTTACATTTTTATTGTACTTTGATACATATATGTTGAAAAAATTTACACTGTAAAATTAGAGTCTGTATATGCTGTTACTAAAATTAAGTAGTTGTTAAATAATGCATGAAAGATATATATCTTGGGCTGTGGTGCCGCATGCCTTTGATCTCACTACTTGGGAAGCAGAGGCAGGCAGATCTCTGAGTTTGAAGCCAGGCTGGTCTATAGATTAATTTCCATGAAACCCTCTCAGGAGAAAAAAAAAAAAAAAGGTTTGTCCTATAACCAAACAAGCACAAGCACAAATACTTCAGAAACAATAAAAAATCATGATGATTTCAGTTCTAATGTTCTTTTACAGTAATAAGCACCAATATTTTAACTAATCAGGGAAAGAACTAAAATAAAAATACATGCATAGTTTAATCTTTTACAAATCATTTCTCAGGCCATCAACTTGTTGAGAAATATTACTGATTATCAAGTGAGAAAAAGTACTTGATGATTTAAGAATCAGATTAGTAGCAAAAATATGTTTGCACAGGATAAAAATTTCCACTAAAGTATAATTTGATCCTAAAAGTTAAGATTCAAAAATTTGCTTGATGGGGCTGGAGAGACAATGCAGCTGTTAAGAAACTGACTGCTCTTCCAGAGGTCCTGAGTTCAATTCCCAATAATCACATGGTGGCTACAACCATCTGTAATAGGATCCAATGCTCTCTTCTAGTGTGTCTGAAAACAGCTACAGTGTACTCACACATATAAAATAAATAAATCTAAAATGAAATAATACAAAACAAAAACAATTGCTTGACTACATGCACTCACAATAGTGTGAGAATTTGTGGAATTAAAGTTTCTAGTGTGGTAGCATTTCTTCTGTCTCTAATGAAATATATAGTTAAGGTTGGAAAGGAGTATAGAGGAAGAAGTTTCAAATATATTCAATAAGTTCATAAATGATAGAACTGTATTTATTAGCTGACATATTTCATCACATATTTAACCTCTAAATATGACAATAAAAACAAAACGTACCCAACCTCCCTCCTCTTGCCTTATAGTCATTTAAAACACATTCCTTAATTCGGAGATTATCATTTTATTGAATACTCTATAAAATAGTATATAAAAGTGAGATACATTTCTATTAGCAGTATACATACCCAGCTGAATATTTTTAGTAACTATGTACATGTAATAAAGGCAGTATTTTAAAAAATAATTGTGAACCGATTTTAAGATACATTCTTTTCTTTTCTAGCCATGAATGGATCCATCCTACAATACTACAACCCAAAGGAAAGTTTCTTTGTCTGCATCAGTATTTTGTTATTTTTCTATTGCTAACATAAGATCAAATTGTGAATCATGGTACTACCCCATGGATCTAATGGGATGACTTAATTCTGGAGATGAGTTCCCCCAGTCATTCAGGAGAAATGAGTCCTTTTTTACACCATATATAACATCATGCAAATGGGAGAAAAGTGACCTTTATATTTAAACTCTGGTTGCAGACAGTGTAGAGCCTAACCTGCTATATTTATATAGGGTGCTTCCTATATGTTGAACTTCTTCATACAATAGAGTCTTTACAAGTTATTCTACAGTTAAATGTGCAACTTAGTTACAGGATTCAGTCCTGTTTTTCAGCAAAATAGAGGTAAATAACAATTAAGTTAAAAAACAGGTTAACTAGAACATGAAATATACAGCTTTATATTTCTCACATTAAACTTGTGACTAAAAAGAGTACAGCAGTGCTAACATATCTTGGAAACAGCTAAGTCAAAGGTGGAGGTTAATTTTGTTAATCATGGAAATGAGCTAATATCTTTTAAATAAATGCATTAAATAAATTATACATTGTGCAACTTGGTTCTAAGTACATGTCAGTACCTGGGAAAATCTGTTCTTTCAAAAAATATTTTCTGCAAGTGATCCCATTCACTTTGTAAAAAGCATAATACTGTACTGTAGTAGTGGGGCAGTAAGAATGTAGAATTTTTCATAGTGATATACAGACATAACATTGAAATATTGCATAGTCATAAAATCTTTAAATAACAAAAATAGCAGTAAAAGATACTTGATAGCTGTATCTTACTTGGAGAATATTTTATAGTAGAGTCTTTGATGTAGTTAGAAATTTGTCAGTTGAATTGCAATGACTTTACAAAGTGATACAAGTATTTGTTTATTATAATAATGAAATTTCATAATATAACCCAATCAAAAGGTACAAAACTTTGCTCATCAAATTAGGATAAATGTAACAAATATACTCAGGTTACATGTTCAGTTCATAGTTTTATACTAAAATATCTACAGAAACCTTTACAAAATTATTCAGTGCTTTATAAGCATATTCTAATTATTCTAAGAAACAGTTAATATAAGCATGACTGTGGCACTATATGAACTAGAACTATGAATTAGAAATATTTAAAAGGTCTTGATATGAAATTAAGAACCTTATTTATATTCTTATAACACTTAACATAAGCATTAAGTTCTCTGACATGAATAAAATTTCTATTTTATCAATATTTTATGATATAAAATGTTAATGTTTCATATTCTTACAATTATCCTCTATTTTATGAACAGATAAGTTCCCTCCTCTGCTAGCTACTCATATATGCAATTATGGCAAAGGTATATTGTTTTTCATCTATTACAGAAGTTACAATGGAATGCTTTAATTACCTTAACAGAAAAATGCCATAATTTCAGTTTGTCTTTTTCAAATTAGAATGTCTTTTTCAAAATTACTGAAAACTAATGATATCCAGAATTAAAGAGCAATTAAGAAGACAGTCTGTTTGATCTAAGATAGTAAATTAGAGTCATATAAAAGTTTCTCATTATTTTTTAACCAGTGTTTTAAGATCAATAGAAATAAGAGAAATAAAAGTGATATTAAATTATACATTTAAATCTGGAGATGAATTCCTCCAGTCATTCAGGAGACCCAAGTCCAGTTTTTATACATTGATATATTTGATATAACAACATGCAAATGAGAGGGGGAAAATTTTTGTTAAAACTGTAATTGCAGACGGTGTAGAACCTAACCTATTAGGGTGCCTGACTCCTATGTTCACCAATTCCGTGTAGGTACTCAATGAAAATTCCAGTGGCATCAGGTGTAGATGTCTGTTTATCTCATTTCTATTTCCATATATTTTCACTTTATATTTGTCAAATAAAAGGGAGACTGGAGAGTGTCATGCAAAATATTCTTATGTGTCTAAATAAAATATGTTAAGCATCTGTATTGTCTTTGTGAAATTTCAAATAGGAAAGACTTTTAGCTTATCTTCCTATTTTACCAGGAAGTTTTTTAACCTTTGAATGTTTATGTAGGAGCTAAGAGGCAATTCTGTACAAAAAGCACAAAGAAAATTCTTCTTGATGTAGCCTACACAAGGTAGAACTTTAACAAAAGTTTGACATCCAGCTGGTGCAAAATTTAGTTTTCTAAGCCCACACATGGTTTGCTAAGATAATTTCTTCCCATCTTGGTACTGGCACTTTAGCCATATTACTTTTTTCGAATTTTAGCAATATGAAAGAGCACAATATTTAAAAATTATTTAACTATAAAATTTACATCAATTTAACAAGTCTGTCTTTGCATTACTTTCTCATTATTGTAATTTATAAAGATTATACTTCTTTAGAAAATAGAAAGTCTTTTGAAAGTAAATGTTTTCAAATGATTTCCTCAAATGACCCATCCTCACCAGGAAACAACACTACAAAATTTAACTGATTTTATAGTAATTTTTGTTCAACTGAAAAATATATTGTTTCATTCTTACTCTAGGATAAATAGTAAATATATTATTTCAGTAAAGAGTATAATAGGCACACCTTTCATTGATAAAATTCTATAAAGGAATAGTGGGATTGTTATGTGACACAATTACATGATAGCCAGTATCAAATGTCATTCTCAGTAATTTTCATGAATTCTTATTATTAATAATGTGTTTATAAAAAGTCAGTCATAGTGGCATATGCCTTTAATCATAGTACTTGGGAGGTAGAAACAAGCAGATCTCTGAGTTTGAAGACAGCCTAGTCTACAAAATGAGTTCCAAGATAGCCAGGGTTACACAAAGGGGCCATGGTTCAATTTATTTTTTAAAGGTGCTTATAAACCATGTTTTTCCATCCCAACATATTAAATATTTTGAATTTCATGCTACAGATATCCTTTAAGGGGAGAATTTACAATCTAATGCCTTATGATCTATACTGTGTTTGCTAATACAGTCAGTGAATACTCTGTATGGTTCAAGGACCTAAAAAGCAAACCAATGTATTTCAATGAAAGAATATATAGATATTTTAATGTAGTTTCCTAAAGGAGTCCAGTGAGACAATCATATTGTGGAAAATATCTTATCTAGGATAAGAGTTTGTAAATCAGATGGGAAGTAATACTTACAGTAAGTGATTTATAAGGCACTATCAATATTGCCAACTGATTCAATTTTTAATGAAACAAAATTCCCTTTGGAATAGTTGCTTGTATCGTTTATTCACCAGATATAATTTTCATCTTATAGGCTTACTGCTGAATAATCTCACTCATTCTAGTTCTTTCTGAACTCTGACTGGGTGGTTCAACTCAGCTGTTCTAGCTCAATACTCTCCAAGCTGATTCAAACTGGCTTCTCTCAGATTCTGACTGAATTTCTGTTTGTCCTCAAACTAACTCTGCTGATCTGCACTGCATGAACTTTGCAAACTGATCTCAACTGAACTCCATTGCATTGCCTGAAACCAAGTGAACTGCACTCACTGAATTTCCCCAACTCCTGATTCACTCTGCATTCTTTTAAGTAGCCTCTCTTTCCTGTCTGTTCTCTTGAGAACTGGACATATCTTATCTCTGACTCATTCTGTGAAATCTCAGTTTCATCACTTTATCTGCACCTTTATTAAATTTCACTTTCAAGCAAGGCTGCTTCCTTCTACAAACTAACTTTACCTTCATTGTTAGGGGGATAATATAAATGAAACAAGCTTTGTCAAGTAATGTTAATCATTGAAGATGTATAAGTGGGTACATAAAAGTTATTCTTTAATTTGTGTGTATATACATAAACATTTTATGAATAGTACAAAGTTGACATGGAAAGTTTTTTTCCTTTGAGACATAAGTAGAATTTAAGGGCTCTTTCTGGGAAAATAATTCCTGATTGTTCATGCGGAGATCACCTAAAAGTGAGAGTTGAACAAATCTGTCTGCACACAATGGCTATGAACTACTCTGTAAAAGGAACTTTTCAGGTATTTAAGGCAGTCATGTGCCAGGAAAACCTGTTCTTTTAAGGACAATCATTAACTTATAATGTGATTTCTATCTTGTGTGGACTGAAGTTTTTTAGGGACCATTTATAAGTAAAGAAATAGACCTTATTTTGTTCAATTCTACTGTAACCATGAACAACTTCTTATATGGTACCTTGCTTCCCTCAGCAACCGTGATAATAGTCCTTATACTCTCCAAAATGATCTTTGAATATAAACAAAAACTGTGTTCCCTTCTTTTAAACCTACTATAGTTTCCTACTAGAAACTTCTAAGACTACATCTCTTATCAGTCCTACTCACTCATTGTCTCACAACAGGTTATTTTATCTCAGATTATTTGTATTTACAGGTTTCCTTTCCATGTTCTTAATGGCATGCCCTTAATATGGATTTTCTTTATCCACTTACTCAGTTATTTATTTAATCAAGAGCACCAATGTTTTCTAGAATAATACTAGATGATTTTTATCTAACACTTATTACTCAAAAGCACGGCAACACATGAACTTGCTAGAAATGTAAAATTGTAGTAACTACACCTAACTTCAAATTAGTAAGATTCCTAGGTGAATCTTATAACTTGTGGAGCACTGGTCTAATGCATGAAGGTAAGAGATTTCTTCAGCTGCAAGTGGGCTTTAAAGAATAATCATTAAATTGGCAAAATTTAACATGTATGGCAGTATGAATCCTGTTAAATAAAAACTATTGGAAAATACCAAATTATTTTATGCTTATTTTCAGAAACAACTCTCAAATAAATGAATACTTTACTTTTAAATGTATATTTGGAAAATAACTAAATATTCTCATTTCTCTGAACTCATGTAAAAAGTTTAAAATTTTTTAGTTCCTTTCTAATCATCAATCTCAGGTCTTAAAATGAATACCTTTTTATTTATAGCATTTAATCATGTTTTTTTTTTCAAATGATACCTATTTTTGAGGAATAAACATGACAGAATCAAGACTGTTTAAATCCATAACTCACATTAACACAAAAAATTCAACAAAATATTTTAAATGATCAAACTGCCTAAGAGAAAATTTAAATGATAAGTCTTTAATATGGAATGAAAATTATAACAGAACTTTAAATAAACTTATAAAACTTTGAAGTGCAATAAATGCTTTTTATTGTATGCTCATTTCGATGAGTAACATTTAGAAATAATAAGTCCACATAACAGTAACAATCTTATTTTACAGCGTGTACATCATTTACAGCCACATAACACACAAGTTTAGTAGATTTTCCAAATTTAGTATTCTGAAGTTAAGAAAGATAAAAAATTTATTTTCAAGTAACAGATTCTTATCTGGTGCAAAAACAGAAAGTTGAATATTACTTCAAACACAAAGCCACAATGTAGCATGAAGTAAAAGTACACATTAATTATGCTGAACAGCTGAATATAAACTAAATTAGGGCAACTAGAACTTAAAAGTACACATCATATGCATTACATTTATGAACAGAATTTTCATTAAAATTCCCTACACCAGGTTTTAATAGTAAGCGCCATTTTGATTTGCAGCATGCTAACACAAAGCATTGTTAAGGGATGCATATTTTAAATTTATACACTGTAAACTGAATATCCACCTCCAAACTCTATTGGCAGCATATTGTTCTGTTAAATACTGCATAAATACCACCTCATTGGAAATTTATGTTAAGAATATGGTATATAGATTTTTAAAAATCAAATTTTTCAATAATGGCATAAAATTGCACCTTTAAACATTAGAGCAAGTAAGACTTGAAGAGTCATACTTACTAAAAATGCCCTAAAAATTCTAAATATTTTAATATTTAAGAAAACTGTTCTCTCAATTTAACATTTAATTATAAGAAACATAGTGTTGACTTTTTAACATACTTGCATCCATTTTAGAAAGCCACATTTGACTCAAATACACTTTTATCATATATGCCATACTTAATCTACTTGAACATCAAAACAGGAACTTTTTATTTCTTATATTTCACTTCAGTTTTCAGCACAGAATGCTGTATCTTAAAATTCATATCCTGTGATAAAATATCAACAACTCTGAAGTTCTTTTTTTTTTTAAAACTAGGACTGAATCAATGTAACTTGTTTTGTCAGAGTGAGATTCCTTGTAACAAATACACAAAACACTTGCCATTTCTGGAATCCAATGTCCAGGTACAATATAAAAGGTTCAATGACTAAGTGACTGATGGATGACTGCATTTTCTTTCCCCACCCTATTTCTAAAATTGCATAAAAGTGAGGCTGCTTGCCATAGCAAAGCATTTCTAAATCAATTATATATTCTCCTTTCAGAAACACTTAATCTCTAGTGTAACCAGTCAAATAAGGTGTCTTAACTTTCACCCTCTGTAGTTTAGTTATGCATATAATACTGTTAAATACAGTTAAGTTCCTCTGCAACCATCTTATGGTACTTCTTAAATTTTTTTAGGTAAGTTTCAAGGGCTATGAGATTGCCTTTCTAGTCCAAATATTTTAAGATCTTTAATACAAATAATGTAAATTTATTATTTAATATCAAGTCGAAACCAGATAAAACAGTGAGATTTTCCTCCCAAATAGTGTATTTTATTTTGTAAATAACTTCTTTCCTTATATTGATCTTACTACATAAGAGTCTCCTTATGGTGCCTCATTATATGCTGATTTTTTTCTGATGGTCTTCGGAACCCCTTCTTGCAGAACTCACACCTGTGTGGATAGTCTTTCGTATGTATTGAAATCACATGTCGTTTGAAGCCAGATGCGTCTGTGGTGCTGTATTCACAATATTCACATTGGTAAATCTTCCTTCCAGTATGAGTCTTCATGTGCTTTTTCAGCTCATTCTGTTGTCTGAACCCTTTCTTGCACCTTTTACACTTCAATGACTGATCCTTAGTATGCACTGAAAGGATATGACCACTAAGAATAAATGGATCTGATGTTTTAAAGTCACAATGCCTACACTGATGAATCTTCCTACCCTTATGAATATCACTATGTTTTTTAAGCTCTGAAGGACGATGAAAACCTTTATCACAGACTTCACATTTGTGAGGAAAGTCCTTGGTATGGACAGATATGATGTGCCGCTTAAGGTCACTTGAGTTGGTGCTCTTATGATCACAATGAGGACATTGGTGTGTTTTATGTCCTTGAAACAAATCCAGATGGCGTTGAAGCTCTCTCTCATCACCAAATGCTTGAGGACAATGCTCACATTTATATGGCAAGTTGCTACCATGCTTCGACTTAATGTGAGTTTTCAGGTTTGACTGGTCTGCACACCTGAATGCACAATACTGACACTGATATGGCTTCTCACCAGTATGGGTTCTCATATGTTTCTTAAGTTCAGAAGGATGACGAAAACCCTTTCCACACTCAACACAGACATGAGGAAAACTCTTGCTATGAACAGCCAGCAAATGTCTATTTAACAGTCCTTGTTCAGCAGTTTCATAATCACAGTACTTGCACTTGTGCATCTTCGGTTCCTTGTCTCTTAAAATGAGTTTATTTGAACTCAGTGGACTAGCTTCTCTGTATCGTCGAGTGTACTCTGTAAATTCATGGGTTTTATCCACTTTGTTTATGAGCTTATGGCTTTCTAAGTGGTTATGGAAACTCACTTTCTTGTTAGTTGTAAAGTCACAATCTGTACACTGATACTTCTTTCTCATCAAATGATCAGGATGATTCTTCATGTGTCTTTTTAAGAATCCCCTGGATTTAAACTTTTTTGTGCAAATATGGCAAGGGTATACTGTCAAAGGCTGCCCATCAGGACCTATTATAACAGCTGGAAGGGGGGAAAAGGAAATTGTGACATTTGATCACACTTTCTTTAAAAAATTTTGTAAAACAGTTTCCTGAAACTAGCTAATCTTTACTATGTGAATATACAAGTTGAATAAAAGCTTTATATAATAAAAATGCATACTATAAAATTTTTGTAGTAAAATTGTTTACTGAATGAGTGGCTCTCTACTTTAGACTACTCATCTGTGGCATGAAATATAAAAAAGAATCTTTATAATTAAACCCATCTGAAGATTGTCTTTAAAATATCGTTTGAATAAGGAGAAACTGTCTTTTTAAAGCATCAATCATATTCTATTCAAATATAATTATCATGGCTGGAGAAATAGCTTAGTGATTAAGAATACCTGATGGTCTTGCAAAGGATCTTACTTTGGTTCTCAGGACCCATGTCAGGCAACTTACAACTACCTGTAACTGGCCTCCACAAACACACACACACA
The DNA here is from genome assembly GCA_019843855.1 of Hylomyscus alleni. Classification (NCBI taxonomy): domain Eukaryota; kingdom Metazoa; phylum Chordata; class Mammalia; order Rodentia; family Muridae; genus Hylomyscus; species Hylomyscus alleni. The sequence continues at coordinate 1,769 of JADRCC010267987.1, read as the reverse complement.
CACACACACACACACACACACACACACACACCTTGACTTAAAATAAACCTTAGTGTATATGTAATCATCTATATAATATACAGGGTTATACGGGGTATAACTACCAGGCAAAGATTGATTTTTCCTCCTTGTATTAGATAAAATTGTATATAAAATTACTGTAGTATTCATAAAACAGGAATATCTTACCTGTTTGCCACTGCCTTGTTTCTCCCCTTCTTCTCTTCTTGATTTTTTGTTTAAGAGCTTTATTTGCGTTCATGCTATCACAAATTTGTAGGTACTGTGCTGCTGTAGTGCTTCTGTTTTCTAATGCTGAGTCAAAAGTGTTTCCTGAAAACAAAAAGAAAAAATGTTCAACTGCATATATTTCTATTTGGGGGATCTTGGTAGGTGAATTACTTTAGGTGACACTGTGCTAAATTATGGTGTTAAATTTCACAAAGTATATACATTTTCTCACTAATTCTCATTAA
>JADRCC010267951.1:0-15409 GCA_019843855.1 Hylomyscus alleni | reverse complement strand
TGTGTGTGTGTGTGTGTGTGTGTGTGTATTTATATATATGTGTGTGTGTGTATGTGTATGTGTGTGTGTATACATATATATACACACACACACATACACACACACATTACTACAGGGCTCCAATCTAATCTATATATGAATCTATGAAAATTAAAGCAAGCTAATATTTATTTCCTTTATACTTACTCTCATGCTGGCCACCACAGAGAAAAGCCTCTGCGGGCCCTACAGAAGAGAGAGGTATGAACTGACAATCGAGGAAAGACTTACAGTTGTGCTGAAACTTCAGAGCAAAGGGAGAAACTGTTGCTAGAATTCTAGGAGTCTTCTCCACCTATGCCAGTGTTTGAAAGGCTGGTCAACCATGTGTGTGCATGCGCATGCGGCTTGTGCGTGTTCAGAGGGTAACAAACCTTTTTCACAGTGTTATGCTGCCACAGAGTTAAATGAGCCCACACCTCCGCCATTGTATCCTTTTCCTTCTTGTCTTTGAATAACTATGCTCCAGGTTTAGTCACAAGCCAAATCCCAACCTCGCTCATTTTTATTTTCTACTAACTTGGGAATTTTCTTGCAGGACAAGTGATTTTATTTTTGTGTGCTTACATATTCATCTCTGTTGTTAATTCTCTTTGTTACTCATTCTGTGGCCTAGCTTACAAATGCTCTTCTTTTTCTTCTTCTTTTTTTTCTCCCCACATTCTCTGGAAATGGAGTTAGACATAAAGGAAAGGAGATCGTCTCAGCCTTCCGGCGAGGGGAGAGATGGCGTTGTGATTAGGGCATGAAGAGTCTCCTAAGGGCTGAAGTACTGAAAGTTTCTGTTCCAAACGGTAGCGCTATTGGAAAGCAATGTGCTCCACGGAGTGTTCACCTCATCAAAGGCCGGATTCATTGACAACTCCATCACTGAATGAATGATTAGCATGTGAAGCCTGGTTTTGTTACTGGTTTGGGGATCTGGGCCAGATTTTTTTTTCAGGTTCAAAGAACTGAAATATGGACTCACATAGATTGCAAAGTACTAAGAAACTTGATTCAAAACAAAGAGATAATACAAATCAGATATTCGGTCAGTGTGAAAGTGGACCGCATGAATGAAGGAGTCTTCAAGGGCCCTGTTTTTTTATTGAGGGCTTCCTTTTATGAGGTCGAAGAGAAGCTTAGCTGCTAAGGAGCATAGAAAGTGTAGTCCCCTGTTTTTATTGAAAGATTAAGCTAAATAACACCTTTCCCTTTACTCTGAATATTCCTTCACACAATATATACAGTTCTCATCACTTAGAGGACACAGTTTATCTGACTGAACAGGCCTTAAACCTGCCTAAGCTGCATCTATTCCTTTACTCTTAAGCCTGGATATAACTAGAGAACAACTGAATGGATCTCTCTAAGTTTGATCTAAGTTATTAATGGGAGGAGAAATTTATTTCATTGTTTGGAGTGAGGTCTATGTGCGGCTCAATACAAGTGATAGTTTTAACTAAATGCATTGCACATGAATAATCTGTGCAGGTAAATTTCTAAAGATGTCTGATGCATTGTTAGAATAGTGATGTATATAGAACATGACCCAATTGGAGTCCTAAATTAATAAGCTAATTCTTATGTTTTTCTGTCAGCTAGAGGGAATTTCACAGGGAACAGGCCTGTGAATGGTGTATCCTATTCCTGATACTTAGATCTGTCTGTCTCTCTTTGTTTCTTGGATACCATGAGTTGAGTAGCTTCTCTTGGGCCCAGAAACACTGACCAAACAAGTGACCCTGGACCAAAACCACTGAAACAGTGAGTCCAGACGATTCCTCCATCCTTTTAATTATTTCAGTGAGGCATATTATCACAGAAGCAAGGCTAGTTAACATTGATGGAATTCCCAAAGAAGGGTGGTGAAGAAGATATTATTACCTTCTTTGTGAGAAGGCTTATGAAAATGGGATAATCTGGGCCTGGAGAGATGGCTCAGAGGATAAGAGCACGGTCTGCTCTTCCAGAGGTCCTGAGTTCAAGTCTAGCAACATGGTGGCTCACAACCATCTATAATGGGATCTGATGTCCTCTTCTGGTGTGCATGAAAACAGCAATAGTGTAGTCACATACATAAAATAAATAAATTAATAAAAAAAACAAACCGAAAGACTGTCTAAGAACTACCTTCCCAGTTAGTTTAAAAGAGAGTAAAAGAAAAAGAAAATGAGATAATCATAGCAAACATGGAAGGAAAAATAACTTCTAGAAGACAATCTCTGATGTGTGTGTTCATACCACCACTATTTTCTCTCTCTCTCTCTCTCTCTCTCTCTCTCTCTCTCCCTCTCTCCTTCCTCCTCTCTCTTTTGTCACTGGGAATCCAGAAGAAAACAGAAATTAAAGATGTGGGAGACAATGTGATCACTGTCAGCTATAAATACTCCTGTCATTATATTGACTAGGCACTATATATTTTCTGCAAGGACATTGCTATTTCTAAGGTTTCCAGAGAAAACTGTAAATCAAACCTACCTGGAAGGCCTATCCTTGACCGAGCCTGGATCTGTAGCTACCTTAAGTTTATCCAGTTCTGTGATTTTTATGAAACTCTTGGTGCCTTGAACTGAGAAAAACACCAAGGTTATCTAAGATAAATTATTCATTGTGCATTGCCTTGTTCCCAAGGAACTTTATGTAGGCCAAAAATACTCACACATGCACATGCAGACACAAAACCCTCATAATGAATGATTTATTTGACACTCATATTTTTGTAGCACATTTACTTATGTCTCATAACAGGCCTACATGGCCTCACTTGAAGCTAGAAATCTCAAGTTAAATAGTGTAATATTGCTTTATTATTACTATATTACTTTCAATGACTACAGTTTAGTGATTTAAAATCAAAACCAAATAATTTTCTCTAGAAGGTTTTATGTAGTAATTCAGGATTCATCATATATTTATGAGTATGTTTCTCTGGGTGAATTCCAATACTCTGTCACCTATCTCTCCTCATTTATCTTCTTACCACTCATCTATCTACCCAATTATCTATCTCTTTCTACTCTGTGTCCTCAGTTCTTGTTTTCTTTTCAACTTAGTTTGTGCATTGATGTGAAGAGACCACCCAGTTCTTACTCCTTCATTTTGGGGACCTGGCTATGTTAATTAAGATTTTTCTAAGCCGGGCAGTGGTGATGAACTCCTTTAATCCCAGCACTTGGGAGGCGAAGGCAGATGAATTTCTGAGTTCAAGGCCAGCTTGGTCCACAGAGTGAGTTCTAGGATAGCCAGGACCACACAGAGAAACCTTGTCTCGAAAAAACAAAAACAAACAAACAAAAAATGTTTCTAGTTGTAATAAAAAGGGAAAACAGAATTCAAGTTACTTTAAGAATAAGAGAAACAAAAGCAATATTAAATTTTTCCTAGTCACGAAATACATAAACTATTTCTGCATGGATGAACTTGGAGGACTTAAAGGATGATTTGATTCTACATTTCCCCCTCTTACTTCTACTGTGTTCCACTCCAACCCAGAAATCTAGCAATATAAGTATGTACAAAGAGGTTATCCATTTTCCAATTCTGAACAGAGAAGAAAACAGAAAAGATAATAACTGGAGAGTTCTGATTTGTCAATCCTGAAGCGACAACTTGAATCATAGTAGATAGTGGAAATGTGGAGACAAAGGCAAGAAAAATTTTCACAGAAATTATTTGATAGAGGCTATTGATCTATTAGATATTGGAGATGAGAGTGAAGACAGAGCCAAAATTATATTCCAATTGAATATTGAAGGAGGGACCAAGTGGTATAGCAGAGTGTCAAACATTTGCATAACTTCTAGGAAAGTAAAGATTTTCATCATGATCTTGGATATGCAAAGGGGACTTGTGTTTGCAGGGCTATGGCTCATCAGTACGTAAAACTGAATGAGATATCCTGGAAAAAGTGAGGAGAACGATTGGATGACGGAGAAACAAACATTATCATTCACAATAAGGAGAAGTGAAGTCTACCAAGAATAGAATGACAGAAGACTTGGGTGGCATATGCGTAAAGAAACTAAAGTATGCCATGATAAAACAGCACATTTGAAGAAAGTAGCGGTCAGTTGTTAAAGGCAGCATGGCTTCTTAATGAGGTGAGACTGTTCTTAAGTATACTATTCTTATGATTAGTGATTAAAAAACCCAGTTAACAGTCTTTGCAGCTAGAGGTCATAGACTAAGAGGTTGATCTTCAGAACATTACAGTTTCTCAGCAGGTCATAGCCATTTTGGTGGCCATTTTGTTAATAGAAGATGGAGGAGAAGAGAGAAGAAGAGCAGGAGATTACTGGGTAAGTGTTAGGAGTTTAGATATTGAAACATACCTGAGTATATAATGACTATTGCATCAATAATCAAACCATCTGGAGCATATTATTTGATTTTGTTCAAATATTGTTAAACTGTTCCCTCGGAATGGAATGCATTAATAGTGAAGGAATAATGTATATCATTCAAATTTCTATCTTATTTCTAAAGAACTTGTATTGGTACAGCCTTACAGAATATAAGGATACATGCTACATGAATGGGAAGAAACAAGAGGAAGAAAAAGGAGGAGGCAGAAGAACAAGAAGAGGAAGAAGGAGGAGAAGAGAAGGATGGAGGAAGGGGGAAATAGAAGAACAAGAGTAAGAATAAAAAAGAGTAAGGAGGGAAGAAAGGAAGGATGGAAAAGAAGGAAAGAAGGGAGAAAAAGAAATACAACACCGTGACCCTGGAGTGCACAAGAGTGTTCTGCTTAGGTTTTTGTAAATGGATTCACTGTAACCAAAATATGCTACTTTAGAAGACATTTACACAATCTTATATTAAAATGTTCTAAACAGAGTCTTTCTACCTATAACTTAGAATTTTTTGAAAACTAGGTAATTTTGTATATTTTTAAATCATTTTATATTTAACTCTGCTCTGTTAAATTATAGCAAAAAAAAAAAACCAAAACCCAACCCTTTTTGTTAAGGGTATATATTAACAAATTTAGCAGGTCATATTTCCCATCTTTTTTTCTATTAAAAGAAGACCATCCCACCAGCAATGAAGTAGTGTCCCTCTTTCTCCACAACCTCTCCAGCATCTGCTATCACCTGAGTTTTTTATTCTAGCCAATCTGACTGGTGTGAGGTGAAATCTCAGAGTTGTTTTGATTTGCATTTCCCTGATTACTAAAGATGTTGAGCATTTCTTTAGGTGCTTCTCTGCCATTCGATATTCATCAGGTGATAATTCTTTGTTTAGCTCTGTACCCCATTTTTTAATAGGGTTATTTGGTTCTCTGGAGTCTAACTTCTTGAGTTCTTTGTATACAATGGATATTAGCCCTCTATCAGATAAAGGATTGGTAAAGATCATTTCCCAATTTGTTGGTTGCCGTTTTGTCCTACTGACAGTGTCTTTTGCTTTACAGAAGCTTTGCAACTTTATGAGGTCCCATTTGTCAATTCTTGATCTTAGAGCATAAGCTATTGGTGTCCTCTTCAGGAAATTTTCTCCTGTGCCTATTTCCTCGAGGTTCTTCCCCATTTTCTTTTCTATTAGTTTCAATGTATCTGGTTTGATATGGAGATCCTTGATCCACTTGGACTTGAGCTTTGTACAAGGAGATAGGAACGGATCGATTTGCATTTTTCTACATGCTGACCTCCAGTTGAGCCAGCACCATCTGTTGAAAATGCTGTCACAAACTTCAAGAAACTCAAGAAAAAGGAAGATATTTCATTCCTTCTTGAAAGGGGGAACAGAATACCCATGGAAGGAGTTGCAGAGACTAACCATGGAGCAGAGACTGAAGGAAGGGCACTCCAGCCTGATATAGCTGTCTCCTGAGAGACTCTGACAGTACCTGACTAATACAGAAGTAAAGGCTCACAGCCATCCATTGAACTGACTACAGAGTCCCCAATGAAGGAGTTAGAGAGGGAACCAATGGAGTTAAAGGGAACGCAGCCTCTTGGGACGAACAACAATATGGACTGACCAATACCCTCAGAGCTCCCAGGGACTAAACCACCAACCAAGGACTATACATGGTGGGACTAATTGTTCTGGCAGCATGTGTATAGTAGAGGATGACCGAGTTGGTCATCAAGGGGAGGAGAGGCCCTTGGCCATATGAAGGTTCTGTGCCCCAGTGTAGGAGAATGACAGGGCTGATAAGTGGGAGAGGGTGGGGTGGCAGGCATGGGGAGGGGGAAGGCATCAAGCGTTTGTTCTTGTTGTTTTTGATTGTTCATTAAATATTATCTAAAATAAAATAAAAAAAATAATTTAAAAAAAAAAAAAAGAAGAAGACCATCCCAGCTGTACTATTTTTGTGAAGTAAACAAATCTGTTTCTGTACTTCCATCTCTCGCAACATTTATTGAATGCTGGTTGGAACTGAGAATTAATAGAATTGTTGTCATTGCATATATATTTTTAGCAAATATATTTCTCCATGTAGAAACAACCCTGCCATTTGGATGTTCTCTTTCCCAGCAGCATATTCGTATTCAGTCACACTACAAAATTGTCACTTTTAATGCTAATGTTAGATTATTCCATAAACTTCTAATTTTCTTAATGAGCATTGGGAATAATATTAAATTCAGAAGCTCAGGGAATGAGCCATTGTTTCTTGGTTATTATACTTAGGATCATTTGTGGATTTATAACACAATTCATTTCTGATGCGTAACCTCTAAATATAAAATAATTGTCTACAGATTCTATACTAAAAACTGGATGTTTCAGGTATAAAGGTGAAAAGGGCACAGACTCAGTCTTCAGAAAAGCTTACAGTTGAATTCTTGGGAAGCTAATTAAAATGTAGATAGCAACCCATGTGCTACATAAAGATAGTAAATGGTAATACTGTGTAAGGCTGGTGGAAGTACTGAAAAAGACCAGAGAAATGGGATTGGGATTGAAGCCTGGTGTTGATATGGAGTGAGGAATGTGAAGTTTGGGAGAAATGACATTTGTTGAAGTGCCCAAATCCCCTGGCTGGGGATGAATTCACTATTGAATTGAAGTACAAAATCAACCTAAGAAATAGCTTGATTCCAATCCCAGATAAACATGAGAGAATTCGAAAATTTAAGAATGGAGAAAGGAGTGGCGTAAAACAAGGTAATGTAGCATCCTCTAATCTGTTTAATGGGGATAGACTTTATTAAGACAGATGTCAGGTGAATTTTTCAGGGATGTAATCTTATAAGGATCTGCTCATCTTCTCCCAGACATCGATCAAAAGTATTTTTAGGCCAACGTTGTAAGTGTTGAGAGCCATTAAGGCTCTTGTTGTCAAATCCTATTTTATGACTATTGCCGTCTATCACCAATGGCTTTGATCAGCTTATACAGCAATGAGAAGAACAAATATTGCATCACCTGATTCTGCTTTAATTGATTACAAGATATAAATCTTATAATTTGTGATTACAAGATATATATAACGAAAAAATGATCTTAAAAGTGATTGGTCCTATGACAGTTTTGACAACAGAATGAGTGACACACAATAGTTAAGGATGGGTCTTTAGATTAATTATTTTAACATTATCTTTACTAGGAAGAGCCAAGACCAGGACTTCTCTCTCCTGTTACCTACTTGCAATTTTAGGGAAGTTATATATTTATCTGAGTAGTTTGTTATTCGTATATAAAAAGACCTACATATAGGAGATCTACATATGAAGTTCCTGTACATAATACTAGTATAGAACAAAAGCAAAACATTTTTAGATGATTTTAGAATAGCAAAAGTATAATGAGATATTCTGGAGTGGGTAACAAAATTCATTTGTGCCCTATAAAACCTTTGTTTTTTTCAATATGAGGTGCCAAATGTAGGGCCTTGGCATGCTGGTTAATCACTATATCACCGGAATCAATCACTAACCTTTGAGATGCATATTATAGAAACAAACCTTATGGTAATTTGATGCAGTATTTTCAGTGTACCTGTCAGGTGTACTTAGCCATCATTGCTTTCAGCAGTTATGAACTTACTGCAGCTGTGATTAGCTGAGCAAGACCAGAATAAAATTATGCCTATAAACATCTCCTCAAGGATGAAAGAGGAGTGTGTGAGGCTTCACACCTTCCACAGGGATTGTTGGCAGTTTATGGTTACAGGTAGAGGAGGTGTCATCTTCACCAAGGATTTAGCAATTGATAGGTAGCCCTTGTTCGAGTAAAGAACATTCTACCCACATTCACGTAAGCAACCCTAAGAAAACTTGGTGGACCCCCTCCACTACCACGGGCATGAAAGATAGAGAGGGCTTCTCTGGAAGAAGTGTTTCTTAGAAACAGGGATGAGTTAGGACTAAGAGAGGTAGGAATGACTAAAATAAATTATATCTATGCATGAAACTGTCCAAGAATAAATTTCCTTTAAAATTTTTGAGTTTGAACCAATTCAAGTTTTAGATTTTGAGATAGGAATGCTCAATCTGTGTATTATAATAGTCTCTCTCTCTCTCTCTTCTCTCTCTCTCTCTCTCTCTCTCTCTCTCTCTCTCTCTCTCAGTGACACAAACATAGGCCAGATTCGACCAGATTAGAAGCAGATAAATGAAGGTTTATTACCTAATAAACCTTCTGCTGCTCCTGGTCAGGTTCACCTGTCCCAAGGTACGAGGTCAGGGAAGTTGTGTACCTGAGCTAAGGCAAGGGATTTTGGTAGATCTTAGGTGAGGTGAGAGGACTTGTCAGCCATGAGTTTTCTCCAGGTAGGACTTATAATTGGTATTTGTATCTCTAAAACCAGAAGCAGTTTCTGAAACCTTCATGCATAAAGCATAGATCAACATTTGAGCTTTAGAAATATGACCAACAGCAGCAAGGGTCATCTCTTTACCCCTTACCCCTATGGATTGATGCATAATAAAATCATCTTTGTAAGAAAATTTACTTTTGTCTTATGGGAAAATGTTATTGATTTCTTGGTTTGGAAAAGAAGCTAAAGCCTGAGAGTTTCCAGACAACCTTGTCACCAAATAAAATTGTCACTGGTAGCAAATACCTGAACCTCCCCCTCCCCCAGTGGTTTTCCCGAGGGAATCTTGTTCTGCACTCATTTTGCCTCAAGCCTGGGCTTTCCTGGAGACAAGCAGAAGATTGAAACCATGTTCTGTGCAGTTCTGTTTTCTGAAACCTAACCTTATCCTTCTCAAAGTTTTGAAGCAGCAAACATTTAATTGGCTGAAGCACATTACATGTCTAAGTACAAGCTTATAGTGGTGGGATATTCCTTCATGGGATAAAGGGCATAAAATCTATAACCTACCTGCTTACTTGAAAGTATTTGTATTTAAAATTCAAAACACATTTATATACTCCCCAATGAAGATTGCTAGGAACCTTACCCACTCTCAAAATTTACTAGTTCAAAACTCAAGAAGGAAGACCAAAATGTGGGCATTTCATTCCTTCTTAAAAGGGGGAACAAAATACCCATGCAAGGAGTTGCAGAGACTAACTATGGAGCAGAGACTGAAGGAAGGGTACTCCAGCCTGATATAGCTGTCTCCTGAGAGGCTCTGACAGTACCTGACTAATACAGAAGTAGAGGCTCACAGCTATCCATTGAACCTAGTACAGGGTCCTCAATGAAGGAGTTAGAGAAAGAACCAATGGAGTTGAAGGGTTTGCAGCCTCTTGGGACGAGCAACAATATGGACTGACCAATGCCCTCAGAGCTCCCAGGGACTCAATCACCATCCAAGGAGTACACATGGTGGAACTGATTGTTCTGGCAGCATGTGTATAGTAGAGGATTGCAAAGTTGGTCATCAATGAGAGGAGAGGCCCTTGGCCCTGTGAAGGTTCTGTGCCCCAGTGTAGGGGAATGACAGGGCTGATAAGTGGGAGAGGGTGGGGTGGCAGGCATGGGGAGGGGGGAGGCAACAGGGGTTTGTTTTTGTTGTTTTTGTTTGTTCATTTGTTTGTTTTTTGGAGGTGAAACTGGGAAAGGAGAAATCATATGACATGTAAATAAAGAAAATATCTAAAAAAAATTACTAGTTCAGTGATATCGTTCAATGATATCATGGCATTGTCATTTTTAGTTATCAGGACCTACAATCCATGTCCCCCAAAGATAGTTAATTGCCTTTTCCCATTCCAGTAAACATTTAATTGGGAAAAGAAACGTACTACATTTAGTTCTCAGTTTCACAGAGGAATGGAAGATCCTTAGTAACTCATTCAAAAATCTCTTCCAGAAACTTGAGTATTTTACCTTAGCAGAGTATAATGAATGGTCCATGCCACAAGTAGGAGTTTGAACCATTGATCTCTATGTGTCTAGGTTTTATCCTGTAGGTATTTCTCATATTTCTGCTCTGAATGCTTCATAAATTCTTTAAAAAATGTTTTCACTTTTAACATCTGCCTATTAATATTATACAAAATCATAAGGCTGGTTATGATGTCTAGATACGTGTAAATCATGTACTGTAATCACATTCACCCTGTATTCTATCTCTTGCGGGTCTACTTATCCTTCCAACACTCTTTCTACTGGGAAAGGAAAGGGAAGTGATGTAATTTTATTATAATCTAAAAAAGAAAAAAGAAAACAATTCTAGAAAAAACCCAACAATCTCCATATGAGAAAAAACAGAGATATTTGTCTTTATGGCTCTGGCTTATCTCATTTGATATTTTCTGAAAATGAAATAGTATTTTCATTCTTTTATACTATTGATTAAACCTCCACTGTGTCTATAGGACATGCTTTTATCCATTCAGTCGTTGGCCGTTTAGGCTGATCTCATAACTTGGCTATTAAGTCATAAGTATGCACATATTGAAATAAAAATTATTCCCAGATTTAAGAGTTTTGTAAGGTTACTGCTCTTTTTAAGGATTTATCTTATTCTTAATTATATGCATATACATGTGTCCACTTAGAGGATATATGTGCATTCATGTAGAGGGTATGTGTGTGTCTGTGTAGAGGGTATGTGTGTGTCTGTGTAGAGGGTATGTGCATGTCTCAGTAGAGGATATGTTTGTGTCTGTGTAGAGGGTATGTGTCTGTGTAGAGCATATGTACATGTCTCTGTAGGGGATATGTGTGTGTCTGTGTTGAAAGTATGTGTGTGTCTGGGTAGAGGGTATGTGCATGCCTCTGTAGGGGATATGTGTGTGTAGAGGGTATGTATGTGTCTGTGTAGAGGGTATGTATGTGTCTGTGTAGAGCATATGTGTATGTCTCTGTAGGGGATATGTGTGTGTCTGTGTAGAGGGTATGTGTATGTGTAAGAATAGATGATTATGGAATCCAGGAGATGATTTCAGGTTTCCTGGAGCTGAAGTTACAGGCTGTTGTAAACTGTCTTATGTTTGGATTCTGGGAACCAAACTCATGTTCTCTGAAAAAGTGATATGCATCCCTAACCACTGAACAATTTCTCTAATCTCTTAAGGCTATTTCTTTCCAGAGGAAGTACAGGCAGGACAAGTCAGTTTATATCTCCAATAGTTACAGCCTTTCTTTGTCGTGCTTCATTTTTACTTAAATTTTTATTCCATCATTTTCATCTACTGAAAGTCTACAGGCTTCTTATGACATTCATCTTTCTGAAGTAATTTTCTGAGACTTTGAACTATTGCGTTGGAAAGGTCACATGCATTGTTTAAGCTCAAGCATTTTGTCTAACTGGAAGAACTTCTAGCAGGAATTTAATATTATCAAAATCTTAAACATATGTTGAAGATTTTGTACCCAAGACTGAGACTAAATTATGAGACTATGTTGCTTAGAAGGCACGTATTTACACCACTAATACACGTCTCAAAATGGCTGCATCCTTTTGTTTCTGTTATACTTCTTTAGGAAAAATGATGGTTTATATCTTAAAATCCTTAGGTTTGGTCAAGCTTTGCCAGAGGCCACCAATGGAAACCAAGCTACATTAGCAATGCTGATATTTGTAAAACCCTTTGAGTAAAGTTCTAACATACAGATTTACCATGCAGCCTATTCACCACTGTATTCATCGGGCTTACATCATGCATCATGAGTGGCTGCTGTTCAGCCTGAACCAATCCTGCTCTCAAAATGAACACCAATTTCCAAAGTAACTTGCATATTTCCACAGTTTTATGCAGTCTGAGTTTTAATCAGTTTTTGTATTTGGCAACTTTTCTGAAGTAGAAAAATATCCCCACAATTTCAGTGGCTTATACTTCAGTTTTTCTCTTCTATCCATGCTAATAACATGCGATTGATTTGGTCTAGTAGCTTTTGTTGCTTCTCAGCTAAATTCCATGACCTAAACCATAGACCCCTCAATATGGGATATGCCAGTTCTCATTTCAGAAGAAAACTGGAAAGAGTCCAAATTCAAGGGAGAAGAAATCATTCCACACAGAATGGAGGAGATGAGAGCTTCCAAAGAAAATGTGATATGATATGCAAACTAAGTTGACCTTTATTTTTATTTTATTTTATTTTTCTAAAATGGGCAGTTGTTTTCTTATGGATCTTTCTTAATACTTCATGTGATTAAGATGAGTGAAAACAATCAGAGCAAAAAAGGTTTTTCAAAGTCAATGCCAACTTTCAGACATTTATAAATATTGTCACCAAAGCATTGAGTACTATTCCATCTATTGTGTAAAACTAGGGAAATGAACCATGCATAATGTGTCATACAGTCTGTGGTTCGAGGAGAAAACACAAAATGTAGACATAGGAGGTATGACAATAGAAGTTGTGTGTGTGTGTGTGTGTGTGTGTGTGTGTGTGTACATACATGATGTGTGTGCTGTATGTGACTGTGGTTAGGGGGCTTTATGTCTATGCACACACAGAAACCAGAGGAGGCTCTTGGGTGTCCTGTCCCATCACTTTCCAGTGTATTTCTTTGTACTTAGAGTACTCTAGCATACTCAGAACCATTTCCCTAGCCCTACCCACAAAATCATCCTTTTATCTACTTTACGAGCTGCTTACTGAAGATGTATCCATCTTTGTTCCGGTTAGAGATTACAGTAGATATAATTACAATGTGTGCTATGTTGATAAAACATCCTATGTTAATATTATATAATATGGTAATACTGAAATCCAATGACATTTCTTAAAAATTTGAGGCATATTATTATTATTATTACTACTACTGTGTCAATGTGTGGGAGTGCACATGTCAAAGCAGTGGGTCAAGCATCTTTACCCACCAAGTCATATCAAAAACTCAAAAATCACAAGTCCTAATAAAGGTTGGATGATGGTGTTGGGAATAAACAGGCTTGTTTGTCTGCAAAGCTCCTGCTATGTGCAAAAGAACAAGTAGCCATACTATGCGGCTAAAACATCTGTAGTTAGAAGAGTGGCATCACCACCAAGAAAACAATAGCAAAGAAGGAAAAGACTAAATGATTTTTACAGCTATTGTATTCAGCGAAATGGCTAGATTGTTTGTCCTTTTAGCCAAGGATTGCCTGTAACCCTTGTTTCTCCATTTAATTATTTATGTTTCTCGAAAGGAAATAATTGCTTAGTTAATCAAGTACTGCTTTAAAGAAATAGAACAATCTGTTTTGATTCTTTTGTTGAGGGGCAAAAATCTCAGATAAATGGCATTTTCACTGCTCTCAATGTCTATTTGTAAATTTCAGTCTCTTCTAAGTGAAAGCAAGTGCTTAACTGCACTATCAAATTGGAGATAGGCCCTCAGGAAGAGTGGTCTCATTTACATGCAGCTTGTGGTGCTTTCTGTGAGAATGCGTTTGACTTTGCACTTTTCCTTGATAGCAAATGGGAACAGAATAAATGTAGTGTGCAGAATTCACTTGACAGCTTAAAAACCTTAATAGCATTTGGATTCTTTTTATGTTATATATTCCTAACAATGCAAATGTTCACAGAGTAAAATCTCTCCTATTTTAAAGAAGGACACTTTCATGATTTCAGATTTCATAAAAAAAGAGTACTCCAATTGTAGAAAAGCTATTTTGAAATAAAAGATTTCTGTATGTAGTTCTCACTTAGTTATATTGAATTAGAAATTGATTATTTGAAACTGTGTATGCCAAAAGTGAAAATAAGAGCTTTTCTAAAGGATCGCTGTCTTGCTGTATTGAAAACTTTTAAAGGATCCTATAAGAAAATAAAATATCTTGGCATTTTTTTTCTGTTAAAGGTAAACCTATATAACACTTCTCATTTACATAAAGTCAGGAAAAAGAGTTATTATATTTGCAGATAAAGAGAACTCAAGTGAAATTTTGGTTATTGTCACAAAATGGTTGCAAGAATCAGCTCAGCATAAATTCAAGTTCTAGCCACCACTGTATCTAAAGATACTGGCATGAAATCCTGGAATTTCATGTAAATTCTCTTGATTAATTCAGATGTCACAATACAGCAGGCATGCAGCCTGCTTCTGCTTATGTCGTTAGTGCGTCTGGGAACCTTGGCTGTCACCCCTGAGTGTTGAAAGCAATTTCAGGATTCTTGTCCATCTCAGTATTTGCTGGAAGATCTTTTAGATCTTTCTAAGATGTAGACTCTCTTTGTTTAAGTCTTGCACTCTCTTAAAGAATGCAAGGATCTAGGGGGAAAAAGGTTTTTAGAGCTACTTGAAATCTTGTGGAAATGAGAAGTCTAAAGGGCAAGTCTCCATAGTTTCTTTTATAGCTAATAAAATAGTCTGGCTTTGGGAGACCACAATAGTTTTCATTAATTTTAAGTTCTTTATATCAATTTTGTTTTACTAATTTTCTGGTAACAGAACTACTTTTGACCACATCACTGCAAGGGATGGCCCTAAGTATTTCCTCCAAGAAACTGTATAGTCTTCAAGTAGATGGTAGCATTATTCAGGCTTGCTTTGGTTAAATACATTTGAAAGGATTTCCCTAGAATCATAACTGATTCCATAGGCATAAGTGACATGGAACACTGTTCTGGGCCATCTCAAATCATTGCCATAGCACAATGTTCTTCTTAAAGTTGCCCATTTGGGATGATGAAAAAAAAAAAAAACAGTTCTGGCAATATATTTGTTTTCATAAGCTCTTCCTTTTTTGTAAATAATGATAATATTGCCCGAAATCTAGGGTAAGAAAGCACCAGAGGGTTCCCATACAATTTGATTGTGGGAATAGTGGGCTGGAGAAGAGAGGAAGAAAAAGTGTTCAGCATCTCAATCACCACAGTTCACAAGAGACGAGGGCTTTTATGTCTCCTGAGGATGATGGTATGGACCCCTTACATTAAGCAGAATTCTCTTTGCATACCCTACCTAGTACATGTATTTCTGCATGCAACTTTGTATATAGCAATTTCTTCAGCATTTCCAGCATTTCCAATCTCAATCTAAGAGTGAAATATATATATAATATATATTATACTTATAATATATGTGTATATATATAA
>JADRCC010267929.1:0-10025 GCA_019843855.1 Hylomyscus alleni | reverse complement strand
CATCCTTGGTGGCCCAAGGTGAAGCAAAAGGCAAAGCCTTTGTATCCATGAGCATCCAGACTTTGGACGCAGGCTGACCCAGGAAAGGAACAGATTTCTATGAGGTGTCTCTTTTCAGTGGTGGCAAGCCATTCAGGGACGTGCAACAGCTATGGACTTTCTGTAGGAGTCCTTTTAGCAGCTGAGAAAACCAGTCCTCTGGGGCCACAAGAGAACACAGGTGGCAAATCACAACACCTACCCCACTGCCCTTAAGGATTCAGTCGTGGGTATGACACCTCATCTCGTCAACAGCAACCTCTGACTTAGCCAGGAATAGGGACAAATCAAGAGGTTTATGCCATCCTAGGTGCTACATCATCAGACCTTGTTTCAAAATAATAGTGACTACCAAAACAACAACCTGTAACTGGAGGGTCAGTGCTTTATACTCTGTGGACATTAACTTCATTTGTTCCTCCTTGAGACTAAAACTGCCCCTCATTTCATACACAGGAGAAATGGAGCTTAGGAACCAGCTCAAAATTATCAAGCTAATCAGTGGCAGAGTCAAAACACAAAGCTCAATTCCCAAGCATAGGGCCAATGGCTAGAACCTCTGTTAGGATTAGACTTGGTGAAGCTATGAGTCACCCAGGGAGAAAGACTTAGGGTAGCAATCACCCTCAAGAACTGACTCTTTAATGTTCCAGCCTTGATATGGGTGTCTTCTTAGCATTGTGTGTTTTGGGTACCTGCTCACCTAACCAAAGTCCCATAGCCTTGCTCTGCTATGGAGCCAAAGACATTGACAAGCTCAAGGATCCTTAGCTGAGGACACTTTCTTGTAGCATTGTTCCATGAGCCTCACCAGGTTCTGCCTCTAAGTCTCCTTTCTAGAATTTTCCATGGCTGACTGCCCCCTTTTGTTTTACTGCCTGTTATGGTTTGTACCTCAAATGCCCCCTACAGGCTCATCTTTTGAACACACTTGATCCCATCTTGGTGGCAATATTTTAGAAGGTGCTAGAAACTTTAGGAGGAAGCAAGTTATTGAGGATTTGACTTTGAAAATTATACCTGCCTACCAGGTTGACTTCTCTTGTATTTTTTCTTTCCATTCTCCATCTCCCCTCCCATACCATGCGCTCTTCCCCTTCTCTCTTCCCCTTTCCCATCCCCACAGTTCTCTCCCTCACGATCTGGATCTGCTCCCATGTCCTGTCCCTCTCTCTCCTTCCAATCTACCATGAAGTAAAATAAAAACACTGTTCCTCCACACATCCCTATAGCCAAACTCTCAGGGCCAAGCAAGCATGCACTGAGCCCTCTGAAACTAAGAGTTACACGAAGTCTTTCCTCTTTCAAGTTCTTCCCTGAAGTATTTTGGTCACGGCTAAGCAAAAGTAACTAATACACGTTTCTCAAATACAGTGTGAAACAAGAGATTTGATTTGTTAATTAAGCATTGCTTAATTTTCAATCATATTCCAGGTCTGAATCCCAGGGCACACAGCCATTCAACTTAGGGTTGCATTTTGGAGCCCATTCACTCATGGATCAACCAAGCTCCTCACTGGGTGGAACATTGCCCTGCAGATAACCAATCAAGTCCGTTTTGTTTCTGCCGTGCCAGGCTGACAGTGAAGGCAGCCCTTAGCCACTATTTGCCAGGGCAGGGAGCTCCACAATTGCTTTTTCTTGTAGTCCAGCTTTTTCCTCTGGGCTTAACATGACCACCTCAAAGCCATTTTCAAATAGAGATGCATTGGATTGGTAGCCATGGTAACTAATTGAACAAAACAATACAGAACTATCTAGGTCTGTGGTCCTGGTAATGGAGCTTTTGAGATACCAGCCATTGCTCCCTCCTGCCTTTTCCTAGCTGCAAGGGAGATACTAGAATATATAGGAAATACAAGGTTAAGTAGAAGGGAGACTCTATGGTGAAGCTTCGATAAGGTTGTCATCTGTGAAGGAGTGAGACTTTGCAATAATGCTGCAGTCTTAGGGTCATCCATCCTCCTATAAGTAACCTGTTGCCCATATTCTGTAAGTAAGCCCAACAAACTCACTGACTGTCCAAGCTGGACTTTGGTGTAATGGTTATTTTGCTCTGTTTTCAGTGGCCTATCTGCAGTGAAAAGACATTTGTACATAGCTGTAAGCATAAATTTTTTTGCAACCTACTTTTAATAAGTGTTCAACCTCTTCTCTAGCCCACCACCCAGCAGAGGTAGTGGAAGAGAAATGTTATTAGGATATGGGGGAAGGGGACCTGTTCAGCAAAAGATCTTTGGGGGCAAGCTCAATCTTATTTCTCAACAGTTCAGTCCCATAGCAAACACCAAATACAATTCAGCAGCTGCATTCCAGTCCTTTTAGCAAGCAGACACCAGGCACAAACCAGCAACTATAGTTCAATCCTGAAGAAACCACCAGGCTTGCCAATCAGCTTGAGGTGAGGTCCTGGGAAGTGGCAAGTTGCCACAGGAACCTCACAAGTAGTTCTTGGGCGAGTTTATTTCAATGGTGGTGTTATTACAAGTTGAGTTCAACAGCACTGTGTAAGGCAAACCAATACATACATGCCTGTTGTTAGTGAAGAACAAGGAGGCCAAGCAAACCAAACCAAGGCTCAGTGCTCATCTCCCATTTTCCGTGAGGCCATATTTATTCTCCTCCACCAAGCATCCTTTTACCCGTGTCTGCTTCAGGAAAACATTCTTTCACGTGCTTGCTTTAGCAAGACATCATTTCACTTGTGTGCTCTAGTAAAACATCATTTGACATAACTTTCCAAAGAACTAGAAGTTTCCACTTCACACAGCTCTTCAGGAAAGCTTAATAAAACACCTCTGTAGATGGACAGCTCTGACAGTTCCTTCACAGCCTGAGGAGAACCATCCGATTCCTCCAGCTCGCTCAGCACACCCCACTTGAATCCTTCCTGGTGGGCCTTTCTGCTGAGACATGACCTGTTCCAGACATACACAGTGGTGTGCTCCAGCCCCTCCATGCCCTAGGGTGCTCAAGACTCATTTTTTGAAAGAAGATTAACCTGCTGTCTCTGGAGCTTAGCTCAGGTGAATCCATAGTCCCAGCTGGGGTGAACATTCTGCCAGGTCTCCATCTGTTTTCAGAAGATGGAAGGGCATGCCTACTCTTTGGGGAGAAACTGCAAGGATTTAATGAAATGTTTCTGCAGTTGAGGCTACGGATGATCTGTTGATATGGTCCAAAGAGTTGTAGGTCGTGTAATGTCTTTCTGTACCATCAATTCTGCACCTCATACCAACTCAGCAAACTGGTATAAATTCACGCTATTGACAAGGATCGTGAAAAAGAAAGTGGCTTTTGCAGGGCTTAGGAAGGAAAAAACTTCAAGCAGTCCCAACAGAGTCTGAGATCATAACCTCCTGGTCAGTACCTCTGAGAACTGGGCTGGGATGTAAGACAGCTATAGGTATATGGTTCTGGCCGCCAGTGTCCTTGTCAGTATCCTGAATGGCAGCCCAGAGATGCCTAACTCTCTCCTGCCCCATCTTTGTGTTTCACCTTGCCATAAAAATATCCCCCAGAGCACAACTGATGCAGAGACAAAAAGGCTTCAGAATGGAAAGACTTGAGTGCAGGTCCATTATGACAATGACACAGCATATCTCAACTAAGTTCCCACCCCTGATTCAGGCACATTGAAAGTAGGAATACCAATGAAAGAGCATGCAGGGACTGGACCTAGGCCTCCACACACATATGTAGTAGATATGCCACATGGTCTCCATGTGGGTTTCCTAACAAGTGGAGCAGACCCTGACTCTTATTCTGTTGCCTTCCTTTGGAGCCCTTCCCCATAGCTTGGCTGTCTTGTCTGGCCTCAGCAGGAGAGGATGTGCCTAGTCCTGTTGTTTCTTCATGTGCCAGAGCAGGTTGGTACCTAAGGGGGAGCCTTTCCTTCTCAGAGAAGAAGGGGAGGGAGGAGGGGTGTACAAGTGGGTTTGTGAGGCAAGGAGGGAGGGGCCTATGATCAGGATGTAAAATGAATAAATAAAGGGGGGAAGGAAGTAGGAATAGCTGAGCTGATAAGATGGCTCAGTGGGTAAAAGTACATATTCAACAAGCCTTGATGGCTTAAGTTTGATCCTCAGAACCCATGTAAAACAGCCAGATGTGATAACATGTGTCTCTAATACCAACACTGCTACAGCAAGATGAGAGGTAGAGATGGGAGAATTGTTCATAAGCTTGAAGGTCAGTTAGTCTGGAGAAGGCAGCACAGTGTCTCTGCCTCAGAAGGTGAAAGGAGAGAACCAACTCCTGAAACTTAGCCTCTGACCTTCACAGAGAGTCTGTAGTATGCACATATGCGCGCGCGCGCGCACACTCACACACACCAATAATAAAGAATAGTGTCAGTTAATTATTACCACTAGTAATTATGCTGTGCAACAAATAAACCCAAAACTCAGTAGCATGCAATGATTAGCATTTCTTCACTCATTAGCATTTCTTCACTCACACGTCTGCAAATTGAATAGATTTGTTCTGCTCCTTGTATCTTGTTCTAGGGTCCTAGACAGAGACGCAGCAGCCCCCAACCCACCCCGTGTGTGTGTTCTTGTTGAGGATGGAAAAGCACCAAAGAGCAAATTGTATTGTGTAGTGTCTCTTTGCCCTAGATTTGAAACTGTTATCTCTACCTTCAGTTTATCAGTGGAACCATGTTAAGTGCCAAGACTTCATCAATGGGACAAAGTTTACTCTTCCCCAAAAGGCTTAGAATGAGGAAGCAGATTATAATTGTGTGATAATTTACTCCATTGCATAAGGAAACCATTCTTTTGTTAGATAAGTTGAGAAAAGGCTATATGGGAAAAAGGTGAGGAGCTGGGGAGAGTAGAGCACTCACTTAGCCTGTGTGAAGCTGTCCGTTCCACCCTGGCACCAAGAAAGAGATTAAAATTTTTTTAAGGTGAAAAAGAGTTGAGGTACTGAGGTTGGAAATGGATGCCCATTTATGAATGAAATGCTACTCAAAGGCTTTCACTCCTATGCCCGTTGTGAATCCCATGTTGGGTTTTCTCCATGTGAGGTTTTCTGACATCTTTCTACCAGGCCAGTAGCTTTCCACAGAGGCCACGTCAAGATCATTTCCTGTAGATCATAAGCAACTGCCCTGATCTCTCTGAACTCCTGGTGTCTGGATCCTGTGACTAGAAATAGTGGTAACTTCTGTGGTTGAGTTGGCTGTCAAAGAAGGTAGGACACATCCAGTGTTGGAGGACATGGAGGAAGTGGAGAAAGACATCCATTCATGCAAGAAAGCCAGAAAGAGAGCTCCCTCATCAGAAGATAGGCTGACCCAGGCTACTAGGGAACCACACAGTGGAATAGACAGTGAGACAGGTATAAAAAGAGAAAGTCCTCTGTGTTGATACACAACAGATGCATTCCACAGGAGAATCTCAACAGATAACAGTGCTGTGCTGGGATACATTTCTCTACAAGAAAACTTTGGCACTCAAGCATAAAATGCCATGGTTAGATTTTGTCAGTGGCATTTTGAAGAATGATCTAGCATGACAGCTCCTTGGACAATTGTTTGGCTTTCAGGTCAGAGACTAGTGCCCCCTAGCAGTCCTGGAGCAGAGGCTATGGGGCAGAAAGTCATGGATTCTTTCTAGCCTGGAGAAAGTCATGGATTCTTTCTAGCCTGTTTGCAGTGGAGAACCTATCTAGCTTTTTACTGGCACCTGCCAACAGTTTGTGTCCATTTGTTTCTGTCATGGCCCCACCCAAGCCAATGTGAGATCTGGTCCTCTTTGCCCTTCTCTTGCTAGAAAACAGAATTATTCTTTCCCAAGACTTCTATAAACAATGAAATAACACACCAGAGTCATTAGCATAAGGACACAAAGGCCAGAGCAAAGTTCAGCGGAGATCTTGATTCTTCTCAGGTGTGAGTGAGGAGGCCACAGCCCCTGGATCCGTCTGCTTCCCTTTAGTCACACATGTGGTTTTTATTTCTGAAGGGAAAAGAGTCCAGGTGCTGTCCTCCAAATCCCACTCCATCTTGCCTGGGCAGGCTCCTCATTGCCGAGGTTTGTAGGAGTGCCAGAGAAAGGAAGACATCCAGCATCTTCCACTGCCATGGCAACAAACATAAGGGGCTTGCTCTAATCCACTGGCTCTTCTGTCCAAAGCACAGCAACATTTGTCCTCTGTGTTTCTCAAGGTTGTGTCTCCTTTCTTTATCTGCAACTTGGGTGCATCTCCGAGTTGGTTATTTTCGAACCACCCCCACTGCTACATCTCAGAGTAGAAGGATTCTTTGTTACTTTTTCTTGTTGCTGAGACCTATCAAAAGCAATTTAAGGAAGGGTTTGTTGGGGCTCACAGTTTGAGGGTACAGTCCATGATGATGGGGAAGGCACAACAGCAGAAGCATGAGGCAGCTGGTCACACTGCATCCACTCAGAAAGAAGACAGAGATGAATGCTGGCACTTAGCTTGCCCTCTCCTTATTCTGTCTAGGACCTCATCCCACAAAATGGAGACAACTGCCTTTGGAGTTGGTCTTCCATCACTAACCCAGGATGAACAACTAACCACAACAACTAACCCAATCTAGCAACTACCGCACAGACATACAGAGGCTTGTCTCCTAGAGGATTCTAGATCCTGTCAAGTTGATAGCCAGTATTAACTGTCAGGTATCCTTACCCTGAATCTTAGGAACATGTCTCTGATGTCTGGGGCTAGGGGTTTCTAGGCAACAAAGGCCTCCCAATATGTTGTCCTTAGATTTTACTTTCAGACATTTTTAAGACACTCAGACACCACATTTATTCCTTTGGTAAAATATCTTGTGAGGAAAATAAAATGCCAAGAATATATGAGTATAGTCTTCAAATGAAAAGATCTCATTATGGAAAAAAAAAGTCATAATGATGTATTTATCTAGTGGAATGAAATATTGAGTGAAAAGTAACTTATTCCAGCTTTTTTGATCTTCTAGTGATGGCAAAGCAATAACCTGTTCTTTTATGGTCTATCAAAGTTGCTATGACCACAGCCTCAGCAAAGAAGTATCTGGATCTAAGGCCCTGGTTCTGCTGCTTGATCAAGTTGCTTAATCTCTTTATGCCTCAGTTTCCTCCCATATCCTGTGTGTAATAGTCAGCTTTCCATCACAGTGACAAAATCCCTGAGGTAATAAACATTAAAAATGGAAAGGTTCATTTTGCTTCTCAGTTTTAGAGATTTCTGCCCATAGTCACTTGCCCTTGTTGCCATGGAGTCTACATGGAGGCAGCATCATAGTGGGAGCACATGGCAGAGGAAACACATTTATGTCTTATTAGCCAGGAAGTGAAAAAATAAAGGCAAGAGACCAGAGTCCATGTCTTCTCTAAGTACACTTCCCAAGTGTACCCAAATACTTCCTACAAGGTCCTACCTTTCAAAGGTTCTATCACCTTCCAATAGTTCTCAGGACTGGTGACCAAGCCTTTGACACACAGTCCTTTGGGGAGATAATCAGGGTAAAAACTCTAGCACCACTTTATGCTATGGTTCTGACACTTGAAGGAGGCAAGATTCGAACAGCCTTGCACCAGTTTCTGCCTGGTTCAAGGTAAGCACCAAATATTTGTGAAGTGAAGCTTTCAGGAGAAAAGCTACTAGGGCTGTAGAGATGGATCACTAAGTAAAGTGCTTGCTTCATAAGCATACTGACCTGAGTTTGGGTCTCCAGCATCCATAGAAACAGCTGGGGATGGTGGTGTACATCTAATCTCTGTGCTGTTGAGGAGGAAACAACAACATCCCTGGAGTTGATTGGCCAGCCAGCCTGGATGAGACAGTGCACTCCAGGTTCAGAGAGAGACCCTGCCTTGAAAAATAATGTAGAGTGTGACTGAGGAAGGCACCCAGCATTAACACATAGCACACATATACATGCATCACACACACACACACACACACACACACACACACACACACACAGAGGAAGAGGGTTGTCTTGAGAAAATGTGTCTGAATGCAGGAAGCATAGGGAGCAGTCGCCTTCCTATGTCTTGGTGGTGTTCATTGACCTTACCTACCTTCCTGTTCTCCATGCGCTTGCCTCTGTGCAAATGCCTTCTCATGGGGCCCTTTATAAATTTCACTTCCGTCTTTTACAAGGGAAAAGGAAAACAAAACAAACACACAACTCCAAGAAAGACAGCAGGAGCTTTGAGCTATAACTGCAAAGAAAATGGAAAGTCCAAAAATGAATCTCTAAGTGTAGAATCTGTGACTGCTGGTGACAGGATTGCTCAGTGGGACAGAGTTGACAGGGCTGAGCAGGACAGGAAAAGAGAACAGAGGATTGATCTAAAAATCCCTCCACACGGGCAGCTGCCTACTGGACTTACCTGAAATGCTTCCCCCCACAGCACACAAGAAAATATGCTTCCCCAGAGCAAATGCGCTCTGAATGGAAACCCACGCATGCCCTGGACTGATTCTTCCAATTACGGAAAAGGCCCCCAAACCTCCTCTGATTGGCACACCACAAAAGCCGCATCCCCGCAATAATGATGATGATAATGGCATGGGTAATGGCCGAGACGCAGCTGTTACTCAGCCTTCTGCATCCTCACAGCCTCCCGGGGGAATGGCACTGTGCTAAGAATAGTCCTAGTACCAGAGTAAACTGCACAAGATGGGACCCTACTTGCTAAACACACTGCTAAGGGTGGAGGGCGAGAAGAGAGGTACAAAACCAGGCCCTTAAATGGGTGGATGGGTCAGGGTCTGAGACGTGTGGTGTTTTGGGCTACCGAGGCCTGGAATATGGACCAGGGAGAAACTTCTAAACTGTGATCCTCTAACCAAGCCCAGCATCAAAGCCTACCTGGGTCCTGACTCCTCATGGCCATCACCACTTGGATCAGAGAAAGGAGTCAGCCACACAGCAGGGAAGTGTCATACTGTTCACATGGGATTAGCAAAGAGTGATGGAAAATGTCACAGAAGCCTGGTTGAAGATGAGAGGTAGACAGCTCAGGGCTGAAGGGTGGGAAATGTTACAGAATCCACAGACATTATGCTTTTATCATTGTCAAGACTGTTGCGGTCACTACTGTGTGACTTGCATAGGGCAAAAACATACAAGCTGTTGTTTGTTTTAACAAAGGTATGCACCCAAATCCAAGACATTTCCATTGCCTCCGAAAATGTGCTTGAGCTCCTTTCCAACTGATCACCACCCATGAAAAGCAGCCAAGATTCGGCGGACTGTCAGCACACAGTGGAGTGGTTTGGCCTGCTGTAGAACTCCACGCCAATGGTCTCCTCTCACCCAGCAGAATATCTTAGTAATTTGCTTTCCTACTAGTGAGTAAGTAGCCTTGTACTCTGTGGCTACAGCCCAGTTGGTTTGTTCACCTCTTGTGTTAGTCAGCTTCCTACTGCTGAGATAAAACACCGAGGACAGACAACTGGAAGGAGAAAAGGTTACTCTGGCTCACAGGCTGTGAGAGTGCAGCTCCATTCATTTGTTTTAGGCCTCTGGCAAGATAGAATGCCATGACTGAAGAGCATGGTGAGCTTGCCTCATAGCAGAAAGGAGGGAGGGGGAAAGAGGGAGGGAGGGAGAGACGGAGGGACGGAGAAAAAGAGGAATGAAATCTACCCTTTGAAGACATACTCTTGATTATGCACCAAAGTCCAACTCCAAAGTTCCTATGCCATCACACACCCTTCAACAGTACCACCAACTAGGGCAACATTCCAGATCCAAAATATAACACCTGTTGATGAAAAGTGTTGTATTTGATAAAAAGATAGTGAGGAATAAGTATGTTTAGTGGAGGCTCAGTATGGTTGTGGGGGAAGAAGGTGCCTTTGTGGACCCATGCTGAGGCATCCCTTCCCCCTGAGGGACCAGCATGGGGATGGGAGTTGAGGGGGTAGTAGAGACAGAAAAAGGCAAAGAGAGATTGAGAGAGAGGGGAGAAGGAGAAGGAGAAGGAGAAGGAGAAGGAGAAGGAGGAGGA
>JADRCC010267725.1:0-12701 GCA_019843855.1 Hylomyscus alleni | reverse complement strand
CATTTTCTCAATCAGTGATCAAGGGGGGAGGGCCCCTTGTGGGTGGTGCCATCCCTGGGCTGGAAGTCTTGGGTTCTATAAGAGAGCAGGCTGAGCAAGCCAGGGGAAGCAAGCCAGTAAGGAACAGCCCTCCATGGCCTCTGCATCAGCTCCTGCTTCCTGACCTGCTTGAGTTCTAGTCCTGACTTCCTCTGGTGATCAACAGCAATGTGGAGGTAAGCTGAATAAACCCTTTCCTCCCCAACTTGCTTCTTGGCCATGATGTTTGTGCAGGAATAGAAACCCTGACTAAGACACCCACTGAGCCATCGCCCAAGAATTTTTACTACTACAAACAGAATGAACTAAGAATGAATTTCCAAACTTCGGATTTCCCTCCTGTCTCTATTTCCCAAGTGCTGGGATCATGGGTGTGAACCACCATGCCCCACTCACTTAATGAGCTTTCTTTATAAAAATGGACATACCTCAATATTTAATTGGTCTCATAATATTACTTTATATGACAATGTTGTTTTATTTAATGATTCCATTGCTGAATGTCATTGAGTATGATATGGTTAGTACAGATTAGGAAAAGTGCCACAGTAGTTGATTTATGACAGAAATGAGCTGCTCCTCTTTCTATGTTTAGTTTGATCTCAACAGATTTAATCACTATTTAACTTCCAGTAAAGAATGCACAGTCATTGTGGTTGACAACATACAATCTGTCTTCTATGACCTGCTTATTCTTTGACCACTTGTTTAAGCCATGTTTTTGTACTAAAAGACAAGACTGTTGGCTATGTTATTAGAAGTAGTTAATGAATTCGCCATTATACATATTTGTATGTGTATTAGTGTAACCAGAGTGCATATGAACTCTCTCCAAGTTTGTTTATGATTTCTTTCTTTATATACAAGTTTGAAAGTCTTATAAAAATTATTTTAACATAGGTATGGTAAGAAAAGATAAAATGTAAAATATATAAAGACAATATTGGAAGCTGGGTGTGATGGTGTAATCTCATCATTTGGAAAGTAGAGAGACAGGATGACTAGGAGTTCAAAGCCAGCTTGGGCTAAATGAGACCCTTTGTCTAAACAAACAAACAAACAAACAAAAAACCCAAAAAACAAAAGAAAGAAAGTTTAGTAATTGTTTCCATATTGCAAAATGTTCTATTTGGGAAGAAAATTTAAATCTGATCAGCAGATTAGTATAAGTTACTGAGGCTTCCTATGGGATTTTAAGTTTGATTTCGTTTAAATAGCATCTTGCCGTGGAACCCAGGCATACCTGGAACTCACTACGGTATCCAGGTTGATTTCAGACTCCTGACCCTCCTCCACTCCCAGTCTCTGTAGATTGACAGATGTAGTCTAGAGTCCATGCTCCACATTTTGGTAACTATCATAAACAGATATATTGACAAATGTGTAAGCTTTTCCATTTGCTATTAAAACTGAGTTTACGTATCACACATTATTATGCAATATTTTCATTACTTAGTATCTCATATGTAGTACACGTAGATTTCATCTGATCTTTTGGATATGTGTATAATAGTATACCACAAGATTCTATAATGTAATCAGTAATTCTCCAAATAAAGGGTATTGAGTGTCTATCCAATTGTTTTCAAAAATATCCACATATATTCTCAGCCTATTGGATCATGATGAAAACCAAATTTCAAGTTATCTCCCTAAGTATCTGCCAGGAAATGGATCCCAAACCCTGTTGACACTTGATTTCCTTATATAAAATGCCATTGCATTTCCACATAAATGATGTGCATACTTACATTCTCATATATAAATATCACAGATTACTTATAATGCCTAAAACAATATGAATGATATGTAAATAGTTGTTATATGGTTTAAGTTGTCATATAAAAGAGAAGTCTACTAGCAAACTGCTGACAGATTTACTAAGATAGTAGAGAACAACCACAGCAACAAAGGAACATTGTGGCTCTGGGACTGGGGCTAAGTGAATCTACTGACTCAGAGCCTTTAATGGAGGGCCAACCGTGCTCTCTTAAGACAGGTATGAAAATTCATTGTCTCCATGTTTTAGACAGACCTCAGACAGAACTATTAGCTTACACTTTGAATTTATAAAACATGAAATAGACATATTTGATAATTATGTATCAGTACAATTATGAGGTTATATAAACAATTTTAAAATAATTTAGCTCTTTAAAAATCTAGTATTTCACGTTCAAAAATGAATTATAAGCAGGGTGTGGTGACACATGACTGGCATCCTAGCACTTGGGAGTTAAATGGAGGAGGGTCAGGAGTCTGAAATCAACCTGGATACCGTAGTGAGTTCCAGGTATGGCCTGGGTACCACGGCAAGATGCTATTTAAACGAAATCAAACTTAAAATCCCATAGGAAGCCTCAGTAACTTATACTAATCTGCTGACCAGATTTAAATTTTCTTCCCAAATAGAACATTTTGCAATATGACACACTGGGTCTTGTATTTATGTTTTAGGAGGCTTTGTGGCACTATGAAGCCAACCCAAAGATTCATATAAGCTAGCCATGTTTTCTTTCAACGAACTCTATGCTTAACCTATGATATGCCTTTATGCACTAATATTTAAATATTTTATTTTGTTTTTCAAAAAGTCTATAACACTTGCAAACCAATCATGCCCAGAGAAACAACACAGAAAACAAGCAAAGTAAAAAAAAAAAAAAAAAAAAAAGAGTTAAGAGACATACTGTGGCTGATACACTAGTGAAAAACTTTCATGCATAACAAATAAATGCCAATATGCACAGGCAATATGGACAAATCAGACAATAATTTATTCAAGTAGAAAAAGTATCAATGTACAAAAAAAAAATCTGGAGTGAAAGAAATAGAAAAGGGTACGAGGTTCACTTCAGTGTGCCTTTCCAAAGTAGCACAAAACCCACAAAAGCATGCAGAGATCACATTAAATGATTTTTCAAAAGGAACATGTGTCATTGAAAGGGGGTATTCCACTACTTGCTTGTCCAGATCCCTATAGTACTTTCTGTCCTCTTATCTCCCAGAGTTCAAGTGGTTCCCTTACAATTAGCAGAGATTAGGAGACGTCCCACAGTCAGTGACGAGTAGGAGTGACTCCTGTCTATGTTTGGTTTTGGTCTCATCAGATTGAACTGTTGCCTTTCTCTCAGTAAAAAATGCACAGAATGCTTCTTTCTCAATTCCAACAGTCTACAGTATAGTGTGCGAAAGCACCAGGAAGGCAACTTTCAAATTTGTCCTGAAGCTCTGTGCATTCCCAGTGTGGCCTAAGCTGCCAAGGAGGTACAAATGAAGACCTAGTGTTGGGAATATTGAAGAAAACACCAGCATTGTCCTTAACACACTTAGCATTATAAAGAAACCCAACACCTCCAAAGGCACTGCCCTATAGCTCTCACCTCAGCAAGCATAACATAGGTGTATATGTACCTTGGTATGCATAGAGAAAGGAGTGACTGCCATTTGTCATTCAGAGGAAATAGTATCTAAAAGGCCTGGGTAGCAATGATATTTGCTTTCTGCCAAATGCCAGACATTAGGTATGATAGCGAACAAGGACAGTTAGGCTAAGCAGACTCAGGCCAAATCAGATCTATCATGGTGAGTCAGAGGCACCACTCAGAAAGAAGCCTGCATACCATCATGGCCCACAGGACCAGTAGACACTCTAGAAGCTCTACAGCAACATAGGTAGCAGCATGCAGGCCAAGCAATGGGACTTAGCCAAGGGCTAGTGACATAGGCACTGAGGCCATCGACACTGATACCTTTTGTGAAGATCTGCAATGTATCCAATCCTGAGAGCTACAGGCATGCTGGATGGACTAGGTGGTTCCTTTCCTCACAGGAACACACGAGAGGTTATAGTGATGAGGCATTTGTGCATGGCAGTTCCTGCCAGTGGGAGCCTACCACCCAGTCTTCCTCTATCTTTCTCACAGAGGCCCCAAGCAATGGAACCAAGGTATCTTCCCTTTTCTTGTGATAAGCACAAGCAATGTGCCAGCCAGGAGACATATGCTGGTACTTACTCTTGGCTTTCTACCAATGGGTTTGCCCCAGCTCTTGTGCTTGATTGGCTCCACCTACACTTTCCTCTGGGGAGACATAGATTACAAATCAGAGCTAAAATCTTTCCCTGTCTGCCTATTGATGTAGCCCTGGAACCTTTCCAACCTCTAGAAAAGGCCAAAAAAGTACTTACTGAGCAAGGGGCTAAGAAACTAGGAACTAGAGGGCTAGAGGCCTTATAGGAATTCTGTTCAGGCAGCCGGCTGACTTTCCCCTCCCTCTGGCCCTCCATTTCCCTTGGCTCCTGCTCTTACAAGAACAAAAAATTTAAAGTTAAAACATACACACAATGCATACACACAGTTCACACACACAGTTCTCTCTCTCTCTCTCTCTCTCTCTCTCTCTCTCTCTCTCTCTCTCTCTCTCTCTCTCTCTCTGTCCCTCCCTCCCGCCCTCCCCCCTCTCTCTTACACACACCCACACACCCACACCCATACACAACACATACACACACAGTGACCACACAGGGAAGATTCAAGTCATAGTCCTGCTCTCTACAGCATAAGCTGCTGGACCCAGGACTATATGGACTGTATAACTTTGCTGTAGGATTACCTTCTAATAGGCCTGTAAATTTAGCTGAAGACTATACCTTGGGCTGAGCTAACCAGCCAAGAAAGGCACTTAGATGGTAAAAGAAAGGAGTATGTCATCTATGAGTGAGCAGCAGAAAAGGTCACCAAATACCTCAAAGGCCCACGATCTCTTTTAGAGCATTTCCTCTGTCCTGCACTATCCTATGACCAGTTTCGAGTTCTGAATCACAGGAAAGGAAGAGGAAGGTTAAGTATGGTCCAGAAGAGAAAGGATGGGCTATGGAAGAGGGAGAAGAATTGGTAACTTCAGCTAAGTGGATGTTTCCTGGATCCAGTCCTTTTTAATGGGCAGTAACTCACATATGTAGTGAAAAGACAATACAAACTCTCTCCCTTGTGGTAAGGATCATAATACTAAAAGGCCTCTTGTTGATGTGATGCCCTTTTAATAAGTACAAGGGCATTGATCCAGCCATAGACCTGAAAGACCTAAAGATGGCAAAAGATGAGACTGAATTCTGCCTTTCTTATGTCATCAGCACATTTTATGGACTGGAGATGGCTATGTCCCCAAGTCCAACTTCAAACTTCAGTGTACTTAAACAAATGAAAAACATATTGTCTGGTTTTACCCTAGGTCCCTGAGCTATCAAGTCTCTGTTTCTTGGTCAGCTAAGCAGTACGGGGTAAGGGTTCCATCTCATACAGTGGTTCTTCAGTCAAACCAGACATTGACTGGTTACTCCCACAAGCTTTGTGCCGTGATTGCACTACTATATCATAAAGCCAAAACAGACTGTAGATCAAAGGTTTGCGGCTGGGTTGCTATATACATTTCTCCTTTGGTAGCCTGAAGAGTACCTTCCCATAAAAAAGATACTAGAACACAGGGCTGGAGATTCTATGTAGACACCAGCTAGACCTCTCCATGTTCAATGAGTTGTGTGGGTGTTGTCTCCAGGAATGGGGCTTTGCTGCCAGTTTGTGGAGAGCAACTTATTGTCTAGGCCATGGCCTGGGTTGTTTAGGAATTTCCACAGGACCCTTCTACTGGTCTTTTAAAAAGTGATAAAACGACTTCCAATGATGCTGTCCTATACTCATAGATGAATGCTTGTTCACCCATCATCAGAAGCTTCTTTCTACAGTATATGGGAACAAACACAGAGACTCACAGCCAGATATTACAGAGAGTGAGAGACCTTGAAACACTTAGCTCTAAATGAGATGTCTCCATCAAACCCCACCCTCAGAGTTCAGGGAACACTGCGGAAGAGGAGGCAGAGAGAGTGTAAGAGCCCAGAAGGGACGGAGGACACCAGGAGAACAGGGCCCTCTGAATCAACATGAGCAAAGCTCATATGACCTCAAAGACTGAAACAGCAAGCTCAGGGCCTGCAGAGGTCTGCACTAGGTCCTCTGCATATATATTATGGATTTAATTGTTGTGTTAATGTTTCTATAGGGTTCCTGAGTGTGTAAACAAGTAGGATCTCTGATTCTTTTTGCCTTTTCTTGGGCTCTTCTGTTGATTTGTCCTGTCCAACCTCAATATGATAGCTTTTGTTTTCTCTTACTGTATTTTATTTAAGGTTTTGTTATCTCTTAGAAGCCAGTTCTTTTCTAATTAGAAACAGAAAGGGACTGGATCCAGGGAGAAGGGAAGGAGTGGAGAGAGGTAGATGGAGGGGAAGACTATAATCAGGATATATTGTATGAGAAAAGAATCTCCTTTCTATAAAGGGGTGGTGGTGGTAAGAACAGCAAAGTTCTGTGTTCATGCTGCTCGTTTTCCTAATCAACTAGGTAGAATTTAGTGATACTGAGATTTCAGAGTGTGTCTATTTTGATACCTGTCCTGTGTAAGCAAATACAAATAACTGGGATTCAAAATAAAGATAATTACAAAGATAGAACAAATATTGGCTTCTTCAAGCAGAAGTTGGGGTATTAAGGTATACATGTGAACATATCACTCTCCCTAAAGGTTTGCTTTTTTGTTGTTGATGTATTTTTTTTTGTTTTTTGGGGGGGGGGGTTGAGCAAGGTTTCACTATGTAGCCCTGGCTAGCCACTATGTAGACCAGTTTGGTCTTGAACTCACAGCAGCCCACCTTCCTCTACTTTCCAAGTGCTGGGATTAAAGGAATGAGCCACCAAACTTGGCTTTCCTCAAAAGTTTGTAATGACTTTCTATTTCTTGTTGATTTATCTGGAAACTATTTAGTAAAGAACACAAGTCTTCATATTCATGTTTCACATTACTTAATAGGTTCATCCCTACATCCCAGGAAGTTATCTGACTTGCAGATTTAGCTCCTATTAGCTGTACCCTCTAAAAAAAACAGACTGTCTTGAGCTCTATACTTTTGGTCACTGCAGTCTCCCTACTTGAAGTATTCTCCATTTTGTGGGGGTGGTGACGGTTCAAATGAGAAGTGTACCCTATATTTGAATACTTGGTCCACAGTTGGTTGGTACTGTTAGGAAATATTATGGGCATTGTGGCACATGCCTGTAATCATAGCAGTTTGCGGGAGTGGGGTGGGGGGGGGACAGGATTGGTGCTTGAGAGTCCAGAGCTAGCCTCCTGAATGTCAGGAAATGTTATGGAGCCTTTATGAGGTAGAGCCTTCCTGGAGAAAGCAACTAACTAGGGGTGGGCACTGAGGGTTGTTAATAGTTTTGCCCCACTCCCTTCTAGCTTTCTCTGCTTTCTACATGTCTGGATAAAATGTTATCAGCCATCCTCTTGCTCCAGTTGCCCACTGACATGCCTTCCCCACCATTATGGACTCTATCCTTTTGGAACCTTAAACCAAAATAAACCCTTCCTTCCTTCCTTATGTTGCTTTTTGGTTATGGTATTTTATCACTGAAACAGAAAACTAATACATCTTTTTTACCGTTTCCCACTTTAATATTGAGACTACTTGTTAAGACCCAGCACAGACATTGATCCCCACAAAAGAATCCTGGTACTTCTAATTTAGGCCTCTTGCATTCTCTTACAGCATCATGTGCCAATCCCTACAGAACTTACCAAACCAGTTTATGGCATCTTACTTCTTGGAATAGGCACCTGGTACAATGTCTGTAATATAACATATGTTCACTTTAATATTTGTTTTTAAAACTATGTATGATGGTTGAATGAAAGAATGGATGATCACGCATTGGGTTATAGTTAGCTGCTATAGGGGAATGTGTGGAAATGTATAAAGGAATGTACAGTATTGGGTTATAGTTAGCTGCGATAATGGAATGTATGGAAAGCAGAATAACAGCTACATAAAGGAGTTCACACCATAATTCCCAGAACTGGTGACTGTATCAATTTACAAGGTAAAAGATCTCTGCAGATGTAATTGAGTTATGGATTTCAAGACAGAAGAATTTCCTCTGGATTAACTGGCTGGCATACTCTGACTGGATGTATATTTAAACATAGAAGCCCTTCCCCTCTCTGAGTCAGAGAGAAGATGGATGAGAACAGGAAATGGAGAAATTTTAAATGTGAGAGGGATTCAGTCTGCAGTTGGCTTTGAAGACAGTGAAAGAAGAGCATGAATGAAGGGATTCTGAGTGCTCGGAATATCCATAGCAGACATCCAGAATGAAAACAGGGATCTTACTCTTATCTTTGTAAGGAACTCAATTGTGCCAACAACTTAAGAAGCAGAAAACAACTTCTCTTCTAGAGCCCCTGGATAGGAATGCAGCTGGCCAGAACTTTGATTAATTAGATGAAATTTACACCAGACTTCTGATCTACAGCAGTATAATATAATGAAGTTGTTTTGAGCCCTAAATCATAATAAATTAAGAAATGCAAGAAAATATAATATATAGAAAAAAGGAGTGGGCAGGGCATGGTGGCAGATGCCTTTAATCTCAGAACTCAAGAGGCAGAGGCAGGCTATGAGTTTCAGATCAGCTTTGTGTACATAGGGAGTTTTGAGCCAGTCAAGGCTATGTAGCATGAAATTGGTACATCAACCCACATGCAAGCCAAATACTCATACATGCAAAATAAAATAAAAAGAAATATTTACCCAAAAAAAGTGAAAAAATGACCAACCTCCTTGAAAAGTGTGTTAAAGAGACTGTGAATGGCGCTGTTTAAAAGACAGACAAAACCAAAAAAACAAGAAACAACTCCTAACAGCCAGCCAATCTAAATATACAATTTGAGGCAGGAAAACATGAAAGCAGAATAAATATGAGAACCCCTTTTAATGCTGACTGCTTCTGCAAAGAGGCAAATATGGTATTAAATATAAACTATAATCCTCTGTGTGTCCTAAAGGCTAAAACTGCATATGAAAGAATAAGAAAAATGTGCCTGCCTAGCTATCCATGAAATTACCAAAAGCATCAAGATCTTTGTGATAAAACTACCATCTGGCATATCCTCATGCAATGTGATAGGAAAGACAAAGCATCAACTATGTGCTCTTTTGGCTAAAACTGCCTAAATTATTCATGGTAGAACGAACCAATCAGACAAGCCCAGATTGTAGACATACATAGGACAACTATCTAGACACAAGAATGCCCATGCCATGAAAAATTAAAATCAGAATACAGACAAATGTTATTTTAGAATTTAGAGGACCAAAGATTTATGATAAGTAAATGTAAAGTATGATGATATAAACAAATGAAGGCAACACAGGGCACTGTGAGGAAAACTTGATGTCAAAAATATTTTACAAAGCAATACTGCAGTAATACCAATGCCCTTGTTCTTCAGATATTTGAAGAAGTATTTAAGGATGAAATATGGTTAGGTCTGAAAGTTCTTCTAAATGGTTTAGCAAAAGTGTATACATATGTATGAATATATGAATGTATGTATGTATATATTCAGTAAATAGAGACTTTATAGGTAAACTACAAACAACAGGTTGTATGTGAAAGATTTTAAAATTATAAAAAGGAAAAAAGTATTTAGACTTACAGCTAAATGTAAATCTTATTGGTAAATTCAGAAATAAATCACTGCATTCATATTTTTGGCAGAATGTTTTCTAAAAAATACAACAAACAAAATAGAGTGTAGGTAGGATGGACAAGATGTATCAGGAGGCAAAGGCTCTAACCATCAAACTTCACAAAGAGGTGGTTTCGATTCTCAGGATCCACCAGGCAGAAAACATGTTCCTTAACACTGTACACCAGTCACTGCAATAAACAATAAACACACATGCCCACACACATAGCACATACCCCTACCACACACATGGACACAAAGAATAAACAAAATGTTATCTAAAATATTGAATGGGGCCAGGCATGGTGGTGTATACCTTTACTCTCAGCACTATGTGGAGGCAGAGGCAGGTGGATCTCTGTGAGTTTGAGGTCAGCCTGGTCTACAGAGTGAGTTTCAGGCTACCCAGGGCTACCTAGAGAGACCCTGTCTCCATAAAAAGGTGACTAGATTAAAGAACTGAAAACAAAATACCATTTCCACAAATGTGGACCTGCTGTACCTGTATTAATAGCAAATAAAATAGTTTCTTAAGAAAAGATTTAAGAAAGGGGTCACAAATGATAAAAGGTGTATCCTATACTTTACTGTGATGTGGAAGATTTATACAACAAGGTAATACATTTAACAGGTATTTATAGACCCTTATACAGAACAGTTACAATATACAAACCCTTTACAAACACATAAGACACAGTAGTGATTATGTTAAGACATAAGGCAAATTTCAGCAAATATGAAACAATGCTTGTACTCTGAAATTAAATGTGAAATAACAAAAGATTAAAAAAAGAATCCATAGTTCCACACCTCAGTTTGTAAATACGGTCTCCCAGTGGCACAGTCAAATAGAGAAATGGTCAATGGGGTAGAAAATATAAGATGAGCCTGAAAGTAAGGAAGAAAAGAAATATTAAAGTAAGTCTAAATATCTGTCAAAGAATGGTGAGCATGCTAAAGGATAGAGAAGACACACTGAATAAAATAATTATGACAGCAAAAGGCTCTTAATGAAATAACACAAAAACTTAGGTGTCTAAATATAAGAAATGGAGAAAAGCTTTTTCTTCAAGTAGAATATAAACTAGTGAATTCAGTAAAAAAGATGGGGCTTGAAGCATTCTTTTGTAGTCACAGTAAAAACATTTAGTCCACAATAATGAACAGTTGAAAAAAATACTAGAAGATAGTGTGACAAGAAACAGAAAAGTTACAGTCTCCAAGTATTCACGGCAAAATGATTGACTGCAAAGAGAAAACAGTGGGTTAATCTAACAGAACTCCAACAACTTAGCCGAGAAATCAATGTTGACATGACATCTGTATCATGAGCAAGCTCTGAATGCGATTCCAACAGAAACACTTAATGTGACTTCTGTAGTCTTCCTGCCAATGTACATTATCAAAATATCACACACCTAAATTGAGGAGCCCTCTACAAAACATTTGTCTTTTATTTTGAGAAATTGTCAATGTCAACAAAGACAAAGAAGATTGAAGAAATTGAAGAAACTTCCTGATCAAGGACTGGAAAGACACAAACAAACAAAACCAAAGTGTAATACGTCATCCTGGATTGCAACTTCAACCAAGAAAACAGGTAATGTATGAGAAAGTACTTAGTCCAATTAAACACAGAGAAGAAGTAAGCAAAGTAGAAATACAGCTGCAAATTCCTTTTATGTGGCAAAATGAAAGAATGGTAGAACACATATGGCAAGACATGTTAACAAATGTGGATAAAGGGTAAAGGAAGTGTTCTATACTATCTTCATAGTTTAATCAAGGACTTCAATTGATCAATAAACATCCCAAACATGAATTTTGAATTTAGGGAAAGAAAAAAGCTTTTTGCTTTTGTTCTGTTTGTAGACAAGCTGTTCTTAAATAGCCCAGGGTGGCCGGACTAATTATGTAGACTGTCTCAAACTCATAGACATCCACATGTCTCTGCCTCCTGGATACTGGAATTAAAGGTATGCAACACACTACTTGGCAAGAAAAGTTTTATATTACCAAACTCTATTGAGATGCAGAGCAACTATATACATTTCTTTTTAGTTGTGAGAAGGATTAAAAAGCTGGGCAGTAGTGGTGCACACCTTTGTCCCCAGTACTCAGGAGGCAGAGGTAGGCAATCTCTGTGAGTTCAAGGCTAGCCTGGTCTACAGAGCAAATTCTAGGACAGCCAGGGCTACACAAAGAAACACTGTTTCAAAAAAAAATAATAATAAAGGACTAAAAATATTTTAAAGTAGAGAAAAAAATTTAATTATAACTTAGCTAATGATTTCATGTTTAAAAAATGCATAAATAATTGTAAACTTAAAAAACAAAGATAAAATGTCCTAGGCTGGGGGCTAGAGCAATGATTTAGCGGTTAAAAGTGCTTGTTGCTTTTGCAGAGGATGGGATAAAGTACCTAGCACCCACATGGCAACTCACAACCATCTGTAACTACAGTTCCAGGGAATCGGATGCTCTCTTCTGACATCCATAGGTACCAAGCATATACATGGTACATATATACATGCAGACAAAACACTCATACATATGAAATGCCCAAATTTAAAAAAATCATTAGACACATTATAAAACAGTAATTATTGAAATATAATAATATATACAAACCTGTGAAATTTTTACCAACTGTAGAGAATAATTTGTAGTTTTAACTTTTAATTTTAGAAAAGAACTATTAATCAGCTAGATTAGAAAAAGAACAAACAAGAGGAAACTAGAAGAAAAAGAAATATAGATAAAATGACTAAGAGAGAAAGCAGGGCTGGAGAGATGGCTCAGGAAGCAAAAAGTAAACTGCTTGCTATGCAAGCCCATGGACCTAAGTTCTATCTCTAGCACCTAAATAAAAGCTGGACATGGCCTCCAGGATTCTCATCACAGTGCTGGGGAAGGTTGGTCATTTGGGCTGGCTGACCAGGCAGTCCATCCTGATCAGTTCCCAGTAACACCTTGTCTCAAAACAAAACAGCATCAACAACAAAAACCCAACCAAACAAAAGGCAGAAAGTGCATGAGTCCTAAAGACCAATATTTGCTCTGTCCCCCCC
>JADRCC010267706.1:10371-22722 GCA_019843855.1 Hylomyscus alleni | reverse complement strand
GGGGGTACCACTGGTATGTGCACCAGTACTAACAGATAGGACTATGTGAATTTGGAGCCACACTGAAGCCCTGTTTTATATTAAGCTTGCAGCACATATCTCTTAATCTGTTTCCCTCTCCTGGTCTTCATCATGGCCTGAGAACCAGTGCATTCCCAAGGAAAAGCCCACGGATATGGTCAACATAATCTTACCCAGGGAACACCGAGTTCAAGAAATGGGAATTGAAAGCCACAGGCTCTGCAATGCTAGAAGGCATTTGTTGATTGTTCAGGAGTCCTGGAGGACTCAAACTTGCAGTGCTTACATCAAAGACCTCAGGGAATCCCTGGTTTCCATAGCTTCTCTTCCAGCCACTGGTTTTCTGTTTTCTGCTTTCTGTGCTCAGCTCCTGCTCATATTCTATTATAGCCAAGTTCTTTGCTTTTTGGGGAACTCATCTGATGCATATCCATTGTTTCTACATCCACAACAGTCTCTTGCTCTGCTGCTTCTCAGGTAGAAAGGACTACGACATATCTTTTATACAGTCTCGACTTCCCTAGTGATATTCCACCAAGATTCTTAGAAGAGAACTGGCTAAACAAGAAGCCAATTTGTGACTGACTCTTTCTCCTTGTCCCTTTCTGGTGACAATTAATTTTCTATATTAGTTTGGCTAGTCCAGTTTGGGTCAAATATAAGCCTAGATGTTCCTGTGAAGGGTTCTCTCACCCTTTTGGATGAGATTAGAATTTTTATCAGTTGACTGAGTAAAGTAGCCTGCCTTCTGTAATGGGAGTTAGAGTCATATAATATTCTGAAGACCCTAAACGAACCTAAGGTCCAGGGAGGAGGAAGGAATTGCTGTAGATTGCTTTCACACTTGAGATTGCAACATCATGAGACTGTAATCCATAAGATTCTGTATCCGAGAGGACACTCAAATGTAAAAGCCAGTTCCTTAAAAGGAAATCTACCTTCAGCTCCATATCTGTATCCATCTCTGTGATTCCCACATCATCTCCATCTGCATCCCTGTCTCCATCACCATTTCCATCTTTATTCCTAGCTTTGCTTCCATTTCCAGTCTCTGTTTCCATCTTCATTTCCACATTTACCTTCAACTCAATCTTCCTCCATCTATTTCTTTGTCTGCCTACAACATACATCTATTGGTTCCCTGTTTCTGGAGAACCCCAACTAATATCTCATCCCATATAGATCTTTTAGAAACAAACCACTTACCTTCAGGATCTGCTTCTGAGGGATCCAAACTAAGTCAAATGGACTATTTGACATGTCATGGGCTTACTGGTCATATCTATTGTCACAGTTCATCACAAGAGAAAATAATTTGTACCAACATATTAAGTAGCTACTGAGGGCTATATTGTGGCCCCTTAGAAACAATCAGGATATTAGAGCTATCTCTTCTAGCATTCAACTTCGTATGCTGAACACTCCCATTAATGCAATCCAACAACTGACCAAATTGATAGATGTCTCCACTCATGTATTTTATTCATGTGTCTGTGAGTGTGTGTCGGTGTCTGTTGTTGTTGTTATTGATGAGACAGAGTCTCACTATGGAGCCTAAGTTAGCTTCAAATTTGGAATCCTTTTCTTTCAGGATCCCAAGTTCTGGGATTATAGTGTCACATATGTATGTCACCTCACCTGGCTTCCACTCATATTTGAAGAGAGACTCTTGCTCAGTATTTAACATGTGTTTGTCCCTGAACAACTTGGCTATGGCCAGGAGAGTGGAGTCATATGTCTGAAGCAAGCTGTGTGTGAGGTGAATCATTTTTAGAGAATAGGGGCTAGATGGACACAACAGTGTGAAGACCTTCTGCCAACTGTAAATCAACCATAGCATCATTAATGATTGCCACGACAAAGAATAGAATGAGACTACATCACCAGTAGATAAATCTAGTTCACTATGAGGATGGACTCATTGCCAGAAATGATACAAGAACTACAGATTTCTTGTAGGGGAGGAGCTTTCACAGATATGGGTTTCTTGCAGGTGACGTAAACACATGGACATGGAATGAAAGGGAAAGAAAGTATTCTTTCTGCATGTGGAGAGAACAGATCTGTATCAATATATCCATATCTATAAATAGATCTTAGCCAGGCAGTGCAGCTGGGCTTCTACACCTGTCACTTGTCCATCAGACAGTGTGTCAGAAACACGTACAAGCTGGCTATCGTGGTACATGTTTGTAATCCTGGCTACTTGGAGGACTAGGATGAGAGGATTGCAATTCAAGGCTGCCTGGCCTCCAGAAGGCATTCCAGACCAGTCTGGGTAACTTGGTAAGATAAAGAATTTATAAATAAAGAATTTATAAAAGGTTGGGTGTGTCATTCAATATAGGCTACCTGTCTAGCATGGGAAAGGCCCTGGGGTTCCATCCTCAATTCTGAACATAAAAGCACCTAGAGTACCCTTCACACATAGTCAAGAAGGTGTGCTCTCGCTCTCTGCCCTCATAGCATGCCACTCTCTCTTATGATGCCCTCCACCACGTTGATTCTGTAATCAAGTCAACAGCTTTTTATGGTCTATGTGTCAGGTTAACTATTTTGGGACCTTTTTCATGTGCATGCTCATGTCTCTCTCAGCATCCCAGCTGACAGTGAGGGAGGACCTGATGAAGGGAAAAGCATGTACCTCTTTGGGAAGGGATAGGTTTGGTATAGGCAAAACTCCATCCCAAAGGGAAGCGAAATATCTTCCCAGCATGCCAAGCATCAGGTCAGAGTCTTGCCATGGGGCACTCAAAACTGAAATCTTGCAGTCTGAGGGGACCATACACAACGAGACTCCTGTGGTCTATAAGATATTAAGGTGTGGAGACCACCAGGCAGGATCACCTTGTCGTGCCGGATATGGACATGGATCTAGCAGCAAAGTGAAAACAGCAGTGTGGTCTCTTTAGGCAGTGTTTGTAGCAGCGTAAAGTAATGACAGCATTAATTTTGATCACAAACCAGCCATCTGAGCTGAGCTCAGTGCGGACAGCTTTTCTCTGTTCTACAAAGCATCAGTTGGGGCAGCTTGAAGGCTTGGGACTGAAATAATCTGAAGTCTCCTTTAATCATATGCCTGCCAGTTGATGGTGGCTGTCGGCTGAGGCACAGTGGGAACCATCACCCCTACATGTGGCTTTCCCGGGTGGCCTGGGCTTCCTCAGGACATGGAAGCTGAATTCCAAACATGAACAACCCATAAGACCAGGTGTCACCTTGGCTTTTTTTTTAATGACCTCAGAAATCATACAGCATCAACTTCACCATGATCATCTACCTGCTAAGAGCAAAGGGAAGGTGTACACACATCTTTCTAGAAGAGTATGAACTTCATGTTGTCAAAGAGCATACGGGGTAGATTAGAATGTAGTGGTGCTGGTGTCTTTGAACAATGCACTGTGCCATAGGCAGGGAGGAAAGGAGGGCTGGGAATTTAGATATTATAGAGATAAATACTGATCTCTGTGGTTGCTGCATAGTTGTACGTTCCATGGGCCCTAATGAAACTTCAGAGAGGTTGGGGTGAAGGGGGACTAAGTTTCCTAGGAGCTGAGTCAGAGTAGCCATAGGAGCTGGGTAGATATAATAACAGCAAGAAGCAGAGGGCTGGGCCTGGATATTACTAATAAAACCCCTAAGCCAGATCATAGAAACAGACAAGATGGGGCTGAGAACTCCACCCTGAGCAAGATCTGTAAAAACAATATGGCCATGATGTGTGTGATGGGAACAGCAGCTGGTGGGAAACCAGGAAAGGAATCTGCTTCATTTGAATGCTGGGACAGCTCTTCAGCATTTCAGGAAACCTGGACCCAGTGCAGAACAGGCCACCAATGGCAGAAGGTGCCATGACACCCAAGAAAGTGCCAGACAGAATAAAGACCAAACAGGGTATACCTTATTGGAGGTTTGTAGACAGAAGCAAATCTCAAGTGACAGCAAGATAGGTACATCCCTATGTTGTGAAGGAGGGCGAAGGGATATGTACACTAACCTGGGCAAAGGTGGGCTTCATACTGGACCTTTCTAAAAAATTATTAAAATGTAAAACATCAATGAAGAAAATATGGT
The DNA here is from genome assembly GCA_019843855.1 of Hylomyscus alleni. Lineage (NCBI taxonomy): Eukaryota > Metazoa > Chordata > Mammalia > Rodentia > Muridae > Hylomyscus > Hylomyscus alleni. The sequence continues at coordinate 18,627 of JADRCC010267706.1, read as the reverse complement.
TACATGCTTGGCTTATTATCTTAACAACTTTGTTTATTCTATAGGGTTTGGGACACACATTTATGTCACCTGGTGGAAAAGAAACAGTTATGACCAAGAGGGCAGTAGTTGTGTCACACTGGATCACTATCTCTATGATGAAGAAGAGGAGTTGGGGACTGACTTCACACAAGGAGTACAGCACAGATGTGTCTTCAGCATCTACTTCCCTTCCCCCACTGACTCTCTAAACTAGCTCTCCCACAAAATCACTGTGAGGCAGCTGTGATTATCCTCATCATACAGCGATGGAAGAGGAAGGTTGCAGACACACAGTAACCTGCCGAAGGTCATCTGTAAATGGCAAAGGCAGATCAGATCATGCTCTTTCCCACTCAGCCTTGGCCAATAGATCTTTCTGTGGGGATGGCCAGAGACCTCAAGGAAGTGAGTTTTAAATTACATGCAATTTCAACTCATTTCGGCTTAAATCTAGTTACAAATGTGGCTCGTGGTTTGCATAGTGGTCAGGGCACATATAAGTTGTTAGCAGGTCATTGTCTGCCTTAAAGGGGTGGCACCCTGCATTTGCTTAATGAGAAGCTTTTAAGTGTGTGTGTGTGTGTGTGTGTGTGTGTGTGTGTGTGTGCATGTGCACAAGGGTATGTGTGAATTCCTTTGTTTTTAGAGAAAGCAAACCAAACAAAGGGACATCTGTGAGAAGCAGAATGAAATGGCACATACTATTTTCCTGAATACACCAATGACCAACATTTTGCCCCATGTCTTATCATTCTATGCCTATATCATATCTCATTCACACTTACACATAAGCACATCATAAATACACATATGTACTAGTATAATCATTATCATGATAGGAATGGGTTGCACATATCAGAATGCTCTGCCCTAAATTCTTCAGTATGTATCTCCTGCAAACAAGAATATTTTCTTCTAAAAGACAGGATCATGGCCACAATCAGAACCTCTACCCTTCATACAATCTCACTTACTTTATAGTCCATATATAAAATTTGCCATTTGCCCCATGATATCTCATCTTAAAACGCACCTTTTTTGGCTGTTCCTGACACCAGATCCAATCCAGGAACTAAGACTATATTGACTTATCCAACTCTTCGGTTTCATTTGTTCTGGACAAGTTCCAGACTTTCATGATGTTTTGGAGGACCCTGGATTGCCACTTTGGAGACTAGCCCTGAACGTCAGGTCGGTGCATTCACAGTCTCCTCATAGTTATGCTTGGGTTGGGGTCACTGGACAGAGGCTTCTTAGTGAAACCCATCAGCAGGTGCACGGTGTCAGTGTGACCAGTATTGGTGTCATATCTGACTGCTTTGTTAGGAAGTGTCTGCCACAGCAAGGTCACCATGGTTTTCTTCCATCATGAATAATTGTGTGGAGATGCTCTGATATTGTGTGACTATTTAGTGCCCCCTGGTCAACTCATCCAGTTGTTGTGGTTTTCCACACAGGATCCTCAGCTGAATTAAACCTCTAATGACTAGAAAATAGGGATTGTCTGTAACCTCTCATTTCTTCTCCTTTTTGTCTGGTATTCTTTGTAAGGAAGAGCTGTCTTCTCTCTCTCTTTTTTTGAGCTTTCCTCATATTAATAGGACTCTTGAACTTTTGAGTCAGATTCGAATTGCATTTAATCCTTACTTATTCCGTTGTTTAGATCACCCCAAGTAGCCACAGAAGGCATCACCTCTGCCTGGCTCCTGTGTTCTCACCTTTCTTTGAGCGCTTCTTTGTGGTGCAACAAGAACCCAGGCTCACCTTCTCCTTTTATAGCTCCAGCCCAGAAGTGGAATCATTACTTCTTCATGACATTTAAAAATAAATCAAACTCCCAAACACATTGGAGTGGCGTCATAACCACTTTGTGGTAGTGTATTTGCTCCCTTGGAAGCAGTAGAGAGACTAGTATAGTGAAGATGCTAAGTTCCCTTGTATGTACCTCTTGTATGGCCAGAGTGGTTTAGAAGCAATAAGTGGTAGATCACAGACCATGTCAGGTTGAGAAATGGATCACTAGAAACAGAACAACTTTACACCATTACATTTAAGAACATAAATGATATCTAGCAGAAAATTATCAGAGTGGGCTAACCTCATATTCTGTTTCAATCAGTAAGGGCTTGGATGATATCTGCCACCACAAATTAATCTGTGACTAAGGCCCCAAATCCAAGATGGCCATGGTGGGACAGGCCTATAAGTGACACTGCTTGGAAGGCGGAGGCAGAAAGATCAGAAATACAAAGCCAGCTTCAATTGCATACTGAGTTCAGATCAGCATGGGTCATATAAGACTCTGTCTTACAAAGGCAGGAGAAAAGAAACTTGAGGCAAGATAAATGGAGGAGGGTCTGGAGAAATGATGCAATTATCAAAAAGCACTGACTGTTCTCTCAGATGTCCTGGGTTCAAGTCTCTGAACCCATATACAGCCTCACAAGTGTCTGTAACTCTAGTTCTAGGAGATCTGACACTCTCTTCTGTCCTCCATGGCCACTGCCTACATGTACTGTACAGACATTTATGCAGACAAAACACCTATATGTCAAAAATAATAAATTTATTTCAAAAATTAAGAGGCTTCAAAGGAAGGGATGCTAAGGCTTAAAATCCCCAACTTAGCAGCATGGCTTATGAAGCTTCGCAACTTGAGTGTATACAATTTACAAAGATTGCTATTCAAAGTAGGAATTCTAGAATTATTTACAACCAAAGCAGGATCGTCTCAGTATAGTGCCTCCATGAATGATTTCTGTAAAAGAAAAGTGGTCACTCAAACTTCTTTACTTATTAATTTTCTTGAAAACATTCATCTACCCATTCATGTACTTGCTTATTCATTCCCTTCATTTAAAATGCAGGAAGACTGCTTGCTATGTCTTTTCCTTGATGAAAAATAGGCTAACATTGCTTGATCAACAATATGAACTCTAAGATACACTAGAAAATAGTGATTATTGGAAACTTCACCCAGTTTACCTTGAAACAACCATATTTGATACAAACAAGTTAAACACTCTATAGTACAGTGCGCATTGTGCCTGGTGACATTTTTTTGGAAGGTGAGTTCCTTGCTAGATCTTACAACTCATTGATTTGATTTACAAAGCAATAGTACAGGGCATTGGCTTCATTTCCATGCCAGCTTCAGTTCTTGTCAGAGGCCCACCCTGCCCTTTCCTTACCTTGATGTTATAGCTTGTGCATAGGAGACATGCAAAGTGGTCACACTTGGGATTCCATGCTTGACCCTTATTTAATTCTTAGAAAGTGTGGAAAGATAGAGAAGGCCTGAAAGATAAGGCCACAGACTCAGAAGAGTAAAAGGAAGAAGGTGAGAATGAAGACAAGATGAGGGTGTGCACAGCTGAAGATGGAGAACAATGCCAGGCAGAAACTAGGAGATTTGGGGGGTCACAGTTAATTAAAACCCAAGTTAAAATTGAGACTTTGGCTTTTGAAATTAGAAAGCCTGGGACAAGACAGCATAGGGAAACTGGGGAGACTACATGAGAACCCAAGCTTGATGCCCAGAACCCACATGAAAAATAGCTAGATGTTGCTATGCACACTTGTTTTTTTGTTTGTTTGTTTGTTTGTTTGTTTGTTTTTTGAGACAGGGTTTCTCTGTGTAGCCCTGGCTGTCCTGAAACTCACTCTGTAGACCAGGCTGGCCTCGAACTCAGAAATCTGCCTGCCTCTGCCTCCCAAGTGCTGGGATTAAAGGAGTGTGCCACCACCGCCCGGCCTGCTATGCACACTTGTAATCCAAGCACGGAGGGAATGAAGATCCCTGAGGCTGACTGGCCAGCCAGCCTAGGTAAATCAATGAGTGCTAGGCTATGGAGAGATCCTGTCTCAAAACACAAGGTGTAGAGCTTCTGAGAAATGACAGCTGAGACTGAATTTGACCTTTACATGCATGTGGACACATGTACATTTGCATACATGTGAATGTGAACACACACACACACATGCATGTGTGTGTGTGCCCTTGTCACACACACAATATAGAGAACCTGAAGAAGTTGTTGAGGAGTGACTGATCCAGATGCCTAGTTGGTGTCATGACTTTAGTACCTTGGTTTTGTCTTTCTAGGTAATTCCCTCATTTTTTTTTTTTTTAAGACGGGCTAATTTGTAGCACAGGTTTGTCAGGACCTTATGACATTTCCCAGGCAACCTCAAACTTCTGGTAAGTCTCATTTCTCAGCCTTCTGGGTGTTGGGATTTTAGGTGTGAGCCACCATGTCTGGTTCTTATTAGTTCTTAACTTGAATCTTGTTTTCCTGTAGCAGCTGTGGTCTCAAGTTCTAGAAGCTCAAAACTACGTCTTATTGATGTAGCTTGAACAACATACTGGATGTATTCTAGCTCCTCTGACAGAGGGATGCATGGGATGCTCTAATTGACTGGGTCTGGAGCTGGGATGAGATTAGAAATCATTGGAATCCTGTGATGGAGAATGGAGAAGGGTGATCTCCAAACTAAATCCATGTTGGGGAAAAAAAGTAGATGCTGCCTCAGCTGCTATGAAAACATCATATGTAACAAACTACTCTAAAGCTCAGAGGCTTGGGATAATGCTTCAGATGTGAACTTGTGGATGGGACTAGTCACACAACTTGGTATTTCTTGGTCCAAGTGTTAAAAGAGGAAATAACATGTATAGAGGTTATGAGTCTGGAGAATGCTTGGTGTTTGAAAGACCAAAAACAAAGATGCATCAGGGAGGATGAGGGTATCAGGGAGCATCTTGCAGTAAGTGACTTACAAGCGGGCCTTTACTCAAGAAATCACTTCTCCAGATTGGTCTCTAACTGCTAGGTGGAGAATTGGGTGATAGACTAGATGAGACAGGAGTAGAAGTGAGAGTCTGGATTCCCAGTAAAGGGGAGGAGACAGTTTGAAGGAGCAGCAATGGCATGAGGTGAGTGGAGTTGAGAGATATTTTGAAGGTGAAGCTGAGCATTACTGGGGCCACCATTGGAGGAGGAGGCCAAGCAGGAAGACCTCTGACACAGGGCCCTAGTTATCAAGGGATACATGAAGGAATAACTGTGAAGCTCATGAGGCATAGGACAATTGCACACTCCTCGGGGAGGGGGGTAGTCAAAGTATTAATTAGTTCATATTTGTCTGCGTATTCTCAGATAGGAGAGGTTTTATAGTCCTTGGGTGATGCATGAAATTCTGAGCTGAAAGAGGCCACATAGTGCAAGAGAAGATGGGCATGGTGGCATTGGGTAAACATGGTCATTAGTCAATTACAAGGGGCTTGAACCTATCCAGTCAGTGTCTCTCAGAGACTGGGCGTGTCTGATGACCACCAAAGGTCTAATAATGACCAATCTTTCACTCCATCTACAGTAGGATCTTTTATTTCCTTTTGCCTAAGAGCCTTTTCCATGAAGATTATACCAGCCATCAAGTTAATGCCTTGAAAGAGGAAGAAGGAGCAAAAGGGAAATATTTCAGGGGTTCTGGGCATACTCTAAGATCATTAAAACTTCATTCCAACCTGAGGCAGCATCAACATTATTCAGAGAGGTTCTACAAGATATGTGGGTGCTGGGGAAGAAAGATGAGGGGCACAGAAGGAAGGCCAGAGGCAGGGTCTGTGGGGTACACTGAATTCTTCCCTTGAAATAATTCCAGTGGCCCAAGATTTGATGGAAGTTTCATCTTTGGATATTTGATGTTTGCCCCTTTCTTTTATCTGTAATTTTTTTCCAAGTTGCTCAGCTAAAACGTCAAAGAGTATATTAAATTGCTAGTTAGGAAGCATCACCCCCACCAAACCCTGTTCATCAAAATGTTAGGGCTTTCTCTAGGGGCCTTGCGTTCAGTTTGTCAACAAGCTGAAGCCATTGAGCTGAGGCTCCGTGAGGCCCAGGAGCATGATTTAATTAATATCCTACCCATAATACCTCACTGGGTTTATGCAAACAAAACCCTGTCACTCCTTACCTTAGGATTTCCCCTCTCCTTGAAGCAAGCATTTATTTACCTACAGTTTGACCCCATGATGGTGCTCAGCAGATGTGGCTCTTACTTATTTGCATTGTTTTGTGACAGTTGCAAAATTCATTAGTGGCTCAGGGATGAATCCTCAGTAGACTGGCCCAATGATAGGTGAAGAAAGAGAGCTGGTACTAATTAATCCTCTTCTTCAGTAAAATTGGGGATTGGGGAAGAGCTAGTACCTCTTTTAAAGATTGTCTATATCCAGTTTGTAAGTTGTAGTGGCAATAAGTGACATAAACTGACTCTTGACTACCTTAGGCCAAAGAGGACCTTGGATACTACTATTGAGAACTTAGATGAATGATGGTAAGAAAATAGCTTTGGGCAAGAATTGACTGGGTAATAAACAGTATATAAGTTGAACACTTCTGGACAAGTGAATGCCTTCTAAGTGTATTTCTTGGCTATATGTCACTCTACACCAGAATCTCCCAGAACATAACATGATGGTCGTATAATGGATCATGATAGTGTTAGAGAAGACTCTTTAGCATCTACAGGCTCTGGGTAGGCCCTAAGGCCATTTCTGACATCCCAGCCTAGGAACCTATGCAAGCATAAGGAACTCACAATCAAGATAACCAATGAGCTACTAGCAGACAAGGAGGTACAAAGAGCAAAATTTGGATAGACTTCCAGTACACTATGTATTGTCCATAAACCAATGATCTCAAGGTTTACAAGCATGAGTATTCTCTTTCAAAATGTCTTATTTGAGGCCAAATGAGGGGAATTATGATTTTCTCACTCAACAACAAAGACTTAGGTTGGAATTGTGGGCCAAATGTGTCTAGCCCCACCCTCTCTTTAGTTCAATGTTCTTTAGAGCAACTTAGCTGCAAACCATGCAATACTTGGGACTATTGTCTTGTTTTATACAGAAACTAAAGATAGGTTCCTCCTCTCATGCTTCTTACTCTGCAGTGAGCTATGTCTGTATGCAAAGCTCTCATCAGACAAGTGCTTACCTAGAAGATAATGGACAGCTCATTTTAATCTATGCTGAAAGGTAAAATCAAAGAAATAGGCTATGTGGCAGACATACTGACTGAGCAGTCACATGATAACATGACTTCCTCTAGTCAACATACTTGAGCTGCATGCCTATGATGCATAGGCTAGATATTAGGGGGTGGAGTGTTTTACAGGGTATGTCCTAGAGATAGATGAGCTAAGGAGATGCTTTGTCAAGTTCTCCTGTCTCAGTCCGGGCACCAGTGCCTCTTCTGAAGCAGCTTGTTCCAGATTAGAGAGTCTTGTTTGCAAGAGTGGGAAGAAATAGCCACTATTAGAAAGGGTGTCTGAGGTGCAGGGTACTATAATTTGGATCTGGAATGTCTGCTAAAGGTCTATGTAGTGAAGGCTTTGTTCCTAGCCTATGGCACTATTGGGAGACTGTGGAACCTTTTGGGTGTGAGGGCTACTGAAAGGTTTTAGGCCACTGGGAATTTATGTGAATCTTGTGGTCTCCATTCTGTTTCCTGGCTGCCATGGTATGAGTCATTTGTTCCAACATATCCTCCCGCCATGATGTGTAGCCTCAATACAAGCCCAATGGGCTAAAAGTTCTGAGACGGTGACAAAATAGTTTTTGTTATGGTGTGTGTATATGTGTGTTTTGAGTGTACTTGCTAATGGGGGTATGTGCAAATGTATGTGCACCTGCACATAAAGTCAGATGTTGACACTGGTTATTTTTCCTCAATCACTTTATACCTTTATGTTTTGAGGAGCATCTCTTACTGAACCTGAAAGTCATTGATCTTGGTAGGCAGACTGGCCAATGAGCTTCAGGAATCTGGCTATCTCTGTTCTTCCCCAAAATACTGGGGGCTACAGTTGTGTGCCACCATGCCTATTTTAAAAAATATGGGTTTTGGGGATCTGAACTCAGGTTCTCAAGGTTGTCTGGCAAACACTTTACCAATGGAGCCATCTTCCCAGTCCAAGCCTTTCTTCTGTATAAGCTGATTATCTTAGGTATTTGTTACAGTAACAGAAATCTGTCTAATACAAGGATGAAAGCTAAGGATGGGATGAGGGAGTGAAAGGATTTGAAGTCCCAAAAATATTGAGAGCAGGTCAGAGAATATCCCGAGCATGCTTTGCCTCCTTTTTACCCAATACTTTCTGGAAGGAAGGAAGGAAGGAAGGAAGGAAGGGAGGAAGGGAGGAAGGGAGGAAGGGAGGAAGGGAGGAAGG
>JADRCC010267654.1:0-18653 GCA_019843855.1 Hylomyscus alleni | reverse complement strand
CCTTCAATTTCTTCTGTCACTTCTCTAACTCCTCTACTAGGAGCCCCATGTTCAGTCCAATGGTTGATTGTTAACATCTGCCTCTGTATTTGTAAGGCTCTGGCAGGGCCTCTCAGGAGACAGCCATATCAGGCTCTCTTCAGCATCCACTTCATGGTGTCCACAATAGTGTCTGGGTTTGGTAACTGTACATGGAATGAATCCCCAGGTGGGACAGTCTCTGAGTGTCCTTTCCTTTAGTCTCTGCCCTATACTTCATCTCCATATGTTCCTGTGAGTATTTTGTTCTCCTTCTAAGAAGGACCTATGCACCCACACTTTGGTCTTCATTCTTATTGAGCTTCATGTGTTCTATGAATTGTATCCTGGCTATTTGGAGCTTTGGGGTTATTATCCACTTATCAGTGAGTGCATACCATGTGTTTTCTTTTGTGACTAGGTTACCTCACTCAGGATGATATTTTCTAGTTTTATCCATTTGCCTAAGAATTTCATGAATTCATCATTTTTAATACCTGAGTAGTACTCCATAATGTAAATGTACCACATTTTCTGTATCCATTCCTCTGTTGAAACCCACACACATATGGTCACTTGATCTTTGAAAAAGGAGCTAAAACATTCCAGTGGGAAAAAAAAGACAGCATTTTAAACAAAGAGTGCTGGTTCAACTGGCGGTCAGCATGTAGAAGAATGCAAATTGACCCATTCTTCTCTCCTTGTGAAAAGCTTAAATCCAAATGCATCAAGGATCTCCACATAAAACCAGATACACTGAAAATTATAGAGGAGAAAGTGAGAAAGAGCCTCAAACATATGGGCACAGGGGGGAAAGTCCTGAATAGAACGCCAATGGCTGTAAGATCAAGAATCAACAAATGGGACCTCATAAAATTTCAAAGCTTCTATAAGGCAAAGGACACTGTCAATAAGACAAACAGCAACCAACAGATTAGGAAAAGATCTTTACCAATCCCACATCTGATAGAGGGCTAATATCCAATATATACAAAGAACTCAAGAAGTTAGACACCAGAGAACCAAATAACCCTATTAAAAATGGAGTACGGAGCTAAACAAAGAATTCTCCACTGAGGAATATCGAATGGCTGAGAAGCACCTAAAGAAATGTTCAACATCCTTAGTCATCAGGGAAATGCAAATCAAAACAACCATGAGATTCCACCTCACACCATTCAGAATGCTAAAATCAAAAACTGAGGTGACAGCAGATGCTGGCGAGGATGTGGAAAAAGAATACTCCTCCATTGCTGGTGGGAATATAAGCTGATACAACCCCTTTGGGAATCAGTTTGGTTGTTTCTCAGAAAATTGGACATAGTATTACCTGAGGACCCAGCTATACCACTCCTGAGCATATACCCAGAAGATGCTCCAACATGTAATAAGGACACATGCTCCACTATGTTCATAGCAGCTTTATTTATAATAGTCAGGAGCTGGAAAGAACCCAGGTGTCCTTCAACAGAGGAATGGATACAGAAAATGTAATAAACTCTTAATTAACTGTTCTCTTCCTACACTCCAGACACACCAGCTCCTTTTTACATCTTAGAGATGAGATGATTTTCCCGAGTGTAAGCTGTCTATATCAAAACCTTTATGGGCTTCCACTTCTACCAATAGGCAGAGCCTAAACTCATTTTCCTCATTACATGAGGCTTACTTAAATTTCATTCTATTTTGATGTCATTTTCTTTCCTCCCAGAAGATCCCTGCCCATAGAACAGCATCCTATATGTGATGTATACAATTCACTATTAGTATACAAAGAATAATTTGTTATTCTCCTAACAAACTGAGTAGAACTGTGTCTGTTTTTCAGAGAGAAAAATGCTTTCTTCCTACTTGTGTGTAAAATATGTTCATCATTCAGAACCTAGCTTAAAAGCTAACCCATCTATAAAAACTTTCATGTTACTGTGCCTCTCTGGGTACCTTACTGACCCATTTCTTCATAACCAGTGCAGTGCTTTTTTTCATTCCCTGTCTTTGTGATTATCTTGAAAGAAATAGACAAACATATCTTTTCCACTTTGTAAACTCCAGTATATAAAACCTCTTGCTAAAATGGGACAAATAAAGGCTGAATAATAGATGAATGATGGGAGTGGTGTGATGCAGTAATAATAGCAAAACAAAAACCTAACATACTTCCTGACATAGATTTTCATGAAGCCTGGTCAGTGACCAAAGAGCATATGCATCTGGCACCTTAGGTACAATTAACACAACATTTAAAATAGTGTGTGCAGCCCTTGAATTTCACATATATCACAATGAAAAAAGCCTCTGTGTAAAGTTGCTTGGATTCTGTGTTGTGGGTGGATTAATTAGAAATCCAGATGTAAACCTTAGAGACTCCCTTACCCATGGATGACAGAAGCTTAGAGTCTTGATAAAGACAAAATGCTTCTTTAACAACCATTTAAGTTGACAACCCTTGCATAGGGCAAGACATGCTAAGTCGTTGCTCAAACAAATACAGTTTGTATATCCCCTAAATTTAGTCAAATCACATAAATTATTTTGTAGAAATAAAAGAACTATACATGCCCCCCTCTGTTGGTACATATTTATACTTTGTGCTAGCATGTTATGGTTTATATTTTCATGATATGAAAGCCATTGTGCAAAAAACTAAATATATCTGTACTAATTATTAATATTTTATAGAAGTTATAAAAAGTCTTTATCCCAATGCAACAAAAAAATGCAGGGAAAATTATGTTGAGACTAATTCAGTCCTAAGATTTCTCTTCCTTGTCAAGGACAATCTACATTGCTGATGTTTCATGAAGCTCTATAGTCAGAGTAACCATGGAGTTAGCAGAGGCCTCCATCTCTCTAGCATATCAATTATAGTGCCATTTTGAAGTCACTTGCTCAGGATTATTATTTTTAGAACTTTTCACAGAATAAGTTCACTATCTGGCAATAAGTCATAACAGATGTTTAAGCAGCAAACAAGAAAGAAAGAAAATTATAAATATATCAACCAAGGTCAAAGAAGGAGACATTAATGAGTCTGCTAAGAAGCTAAAGACTGTCCTGGCCATCTCTGCTGAATGCAAACCCAGATGCAGAAAGTACTGTCTCCTTTACCATAACACTATACTCTACTGGAGTAAGAGATTTTAAGATCCAACCAAACAACCTTATATAAGGTGGAAGAATTCTTACAAAAGTGGAAATAACTCTAAAGCAGTTAGACATACAGTTAGAACCTTTGTCTTTTCTGATCTTTAAAAACAAAGAATCTATAAAGATTATTCCCATGTCTTAACTGATAAAAATATAGTGGGATAATGAACCAATCAATCAACCACATAATGTTCATTAAGCTGAACCATTGACAAACTTGTGAATTACAGAAAATCTGTCATTAGTAATGGTAAACCTGAAGAATTTGCTGCATGGGTAACAATATAGCATTCCATGAGGCAAAATAAATAGAAGTCCAAGCACATACAGACTAAGTCATGTTTCTGTCACCTAAGCATCCCAGGTAAATACTGCCCACTCTCCCAGTGAGTTACAACCCAAAACCTTATGAGAGGAGATCTTCTAAAATTATTTATTACTTTAGGTGGGATTTATTATTTCTATTTCAAAGATTACTTTGTGGATTATTCAGTAATTGCTTTCTAAAATGAGATATTTCTCGATATTCTAACACAGACTTCTAAAATGGAAAGATAATTGTGGAAATTTCCAAAACATGTAAAGTGTGACCTTAGGCTATAAAATCTGTCTGTGTGTCCAAAGTATGTACATATGTGAAAGCAGAAAGATTCATCTATATAGATTGTGAATATATGGAAAAGCCCATTTGTTAGTAAAAGTTCCATGTAGAAGACAATAGAGGAGCAAGGGTCAATGTACACTTTAAATTATAAAACTTGGGTGGGGACTGGAGAAATGGCTCAGAGGTTAGAAGCACTGACTGCTCTTCCAGAGGTCCTGAGTTCAATTCACAGCAACCACAACCATCTGTAATGGGCATCTGATGTCATCTTCTGGTGTGCCTGAAGATAGTAACATACATGAAGCAAATAAATATTTAAAAAAAAAAGTCAGTTGCAAAAACTTTAGGCTGGGCAACGGTGGTGCATGCCTTTAATCTCAGTACTTGGGAGGCAGAGGCAGGTGGATTTCTGAGTTTGAGGCCAGCCTGGTCTACAGAGTAAGTTACAGGATAGCCAGGGCTATACAGAGGAAACCCTGTCTAGGGAAAACAAAAAACAAAAAACCTTGGACGGTAAGTGGATGATTTCCACCACAAAAATCTTAAAGTGTTATACCTAACTCCTGATGACAGAAAATTCTTCACATTCAAGCAAGGCTATCTAGCAGGTACATGTGTCTAAAGCCTTGTATCGCATAGTCCTTCACTGTGGCCATGTCAATCAAATAGTCAACCAAGTATGCATACCAGGGTAGATCAGCAGTATTCACTGAGGGCTAGAAACAACTAGATATTCAAAACTTCTTATTCTTTTTACAAAAAAAATCAAAAACAAAAACCTCAGAGTGGTAGTTGAAACAATACTTTTGTTGTTAAACTGCCTAAATTCCAATCTTGACCCACCAGCTATAAGTTAAGCTGGGGTATTTATTTTTTTATTATATATTTTCTTTATTTACATTTCAAATGATATCCCCTTTCCAGTTTCCCCTCTGAAAAAAAAACCCTATTCCTCCCCTCCTCCCCCCTCCCCCTGTTCACCAACCCACCCTTTCCCACTTCCTAGCCCTAGCATTCCCCTACACTGGGACATAGAGCCTTCACAGGACTAAGGGCCTCTCCTCCCATTGATGACCGACTAGGCCATCCTCTGCTACATATGCAGCTGGAGTGTTATTTCTCCCTACTTCAATTTCAGAGTCTGTAAAATGGGAACAAGAAAGGATATATTGGAAAACTAAAGTGAGTTGGTGCTAGAAGTGTCTGAAATATAATTGTTTGATAAATGACACTTTTGTGTTATTATTCTTGTCTGTACATGAGAAGATTGTGATGTATATAACCAAAAATGGGTTCTGAACAGAATATGCACATGTTCTCAATATCTGATTCATCATTTTCTAGAAGAAAATGTATGAAGGTGAACAGTAATTATACCACAATTATAGACCAAACAATTGCATGAGCAGAAGCACCAGAATGGAAAGTGTTTGTACCAAGGGCAGCCCACTGGTTTACTTGTTAACAGGAAGGTCTAAAGCTAGGAAAATCTGACTTCTTGGACAAAACTTAAGCTTTGTTTCAAAAAAATTATAGTAGCTGTTTGCCTTTGAAAGTGATACTTTAACCATAGGTAAAACCTTGGAGTCCTACTGGCTGTGTGTAAAACAGCAAGAATACTAAGCATAACCCAAACATGATTCATGGATGTCTCAGGGACACATTGCTCATAGATGTTCTTTGACTTACAAAAGGAGACCCATTCCTAAAAACCCACCATAAAGTGAAAATATGATGAGCCAAGTGTACACTGAGCACCACTAAGTTCTGGAATATGATAGCTTGGCACCATAGCATACCACAGTAAGGCAGTTGCTTACCTCAATCATGGAGCTGCATGGCTTCTCCATATGTCACTAGGCTAGGAAAAGATCGAAATTCAAAAATTCCAAGTTTTATTACTACTTAGCATTTACCACATTCACAGCATTGTAAAGCCTTAACATCTTAAAGTGGAGACTCTGTGAGTCAGAGGCCATCTACATTAAGCACAGAAAGCCCCTTCTATAGCATCTACAACCTTTACTGAAGACCACTTTAAACTAAGTTTTGACATTTTTTTAGACATTGAAATCATCCTCATTATAAGAACTTTATATGCCAGTCATATGTATACCCTTAGAGAACTTATAGAATTTCCCAATATAGCCTTTAACTAAATGCTATGCTGCCAGGGAAGTTAAAAGCAGTGTGGTAGTAACAAACTATCAAAGGTCAAGGGACACAGTGAGGATTGTACATGAGCTGCCAATGCCTAATTCATTTAGGATTTGATGTTTTCAGTCAGTCTACTGATGGTATAATGTGTGTGTGTGTGTGTGTGTGTGTGTGTGTGTGTGTGTGTTCATACCTCTCTTCCACCTAAAACACAGCCAGAATATTTGAGCAAATCTTTACTTACATGACACAAAACCAATTTATACACAGTCTATAGAAACATATCTTACAAATCAGTTATTTACTGCAACTGTCACAGTCTGCACTAGTATTTTTCCAATGCCAGTGTATAGAAGCCTTAGTTTCTGGACCACTGAGTGGTTGAGAAGTGATAAAGACCTTAGGAGGTAAAGGCCAAGAAATTGCATAAGTGATAGCAGTTCCTTGAAGTTGATAATAGGACCTTAGCTCCTTCCTCTTTTCCCTCTCTCTTTTTTTTTTCAGGCCATCATAATGTGGCCATCTCCACTGTAACAAGTATTCTCTAGGAAGAGAGGGTGCCTCACTACAGCACTAAGACTAATAAGATCAGTAGACAATCAGCTGAAACTGTAACTAAAACAAACCTTTCATCTTAAGTTAAGCATTTTGTTACAGGAATACAAAGGTGACTAGCACAATAATGAAGATTTTAAAAAGAATTCAAATGATAACATTTCATTTTTCAAATGTAAATGTTCATCTGAAATTATACAATGAATGTTAATTGAGGCACAAATTTTTTTCATTTGAAATAGAATGGCCCTCATAGGCTCATAGATTTGAATGCTTGGTCACCAGGAGTAGTATAGCCTTGTTGGAGTAGATGTGGAAGCACTTCTTGGAAGAAGTATGCCACTGTGGAGTCAGCTTTGGGGTTTCAAATGTTCAAGCCAGATGGGTGGTGGTGGCTCACACCTTTAATCCAAGCACTTGGGAGGCAGAGGCAGGCAGATTTCTGAGTTTGAGGCCAGCCTGGTCTACAGAGTGAGTTCCAGGACAGCCAGGACTATACAGAGAAAACTGGTCTAGAAAAAAACAAAAACAAAACAAAAAAACAAAAAAAAATGCTCATGCCAGGCTCAGTGTATCTCTCTCTTCCTGTTTCTTGCTTATCTGTATGTAGAACTCTCAGCTATCTCTGCAGCACCATGTCTGCCTGCAAATGACCATGCTTTCCACCATGATGACAAGATACTAAAGCTCTGAATCTGTAAGGAAGTCCCAGTGAAATACTTTCCTTTCTAAGAGTGACACTGTAAATGAGTATTAATGGATTGTACTAGTAAGAACAGGAAAGAGAGTGGTACTGAAAATGATATCTATTTTGATAGCCTCAATCAAGAGTTTTAAGAGGAGAAGAATATTAGTAAATGTCATTATTGATCATTCTTGTGATATTTTGATGAAGAATATGATTCTTTTCTTCTATTGTTCAAAAAATATGCCTGAGGGCTGGAGAGATGGCTCAGAAGTTAAGAGCATTTGCTGTCTTACAGAGGATGAGGTTCAACTTCCAGAACCCACATAATAGCTCACAACAGTCTGTAACTCCAGTTTCTGAGGATCTAATGCCCTCATACAGACATATATGCAGACAAAATACCAATGCACACAAAACAAAAAATCTGCCTGAAGCCAACCAAATTAAAGAGTTTTGGATCAACTACATTGGCAGATGAGATTTCAGGACAGCCTCATATTAACTCTGTCATGTGGCTATTAGTGGTGACCCTTCTGTATATTTATAATGAAAGAAGCAAGCTAATCAAGGAAAACTACAAAATGAACAATGTGAGAAAAAGAGTACCAATAAAAGTGACAGAGCTAAGTCTTATGCTCAAGGAGATAAAAAGCTTAAAGAAAAGCTTGACCTTAAATGGGATAAAGGGAGTGGCCTCAGATCAAGACTTCAAATAGTTAAGAATTCAAATTCTGAAAAGGAATTAAAGAAAAGGTTTGGGACCCATGTAGTGGCATATAACTTTAAATCCAGAACTAGGGAGGAGGAGACAAGTGGATCTCTGAATTAGAAGCCAACTTAGTCTACCCAGAATGAATCCTACGACCAGTTTAGGCAATGAAGGAAACTATTGAAAACAGAAAGCTAGTGAAAATGCATTTAAATGAGATAGACATGTTCCAACCACAGCAAGCAGAACTGGCCATGTGGTTCTGACTTTAGAATCAAGGATGCTAGCCAGTCCCACAGCACCCAGAGGAAGCTTCACTCCCAGGCACTCTGACATGCCCAGGATCAGAAGTGATGAGGACCCAACATCTGTCCCAACACTGGAAGTAACTGGGACCTGTGGGACCAGGTACACAGAAACTCCACCAACCCAGTGGCTCTGGTTCCTTCCGGTCTCACTGGGCTGGTATCCTGAGCAGACCTTGAGCGCAAGATCTGCAGCCAGTCCCACAACACCCAGAGGAAGCTCCACTCCCAGGTGCTCTAACAAGTCCAGAATCACAGGATCCCAAAATCACAGGATCACAAAGACAACTTGACTCTGAGCAGTTCTGACACAACCAGGATCACAGGAAGGACAGGCTCCAGTCATATTTAACAAGGACAGGTAGCACTACAGATATCCAGATGGCGGGGGCAAGCATAAGAAAATAAACAACACAAACCAAGGTTACTTGGCATCATCAGAACCCAATTCTCCCACCATAGCAAGTCCTGGACACACCATTACACCGGAAAAGCAAGATTCAGATGTAAAATCACTTCTCATGGTGATGATACAGGACTTTAAGAAAGACATAAATACCACCCTCGAAGAAATACAGAACACAGGTAAACAGGTAGAAACCCTTCAAGAGGAAACACAAAAATCCCTTAAAGAACTACAGGAAAACACAATCAAACAGGTGAAAGAAATGAGCAAAACCATCCAGAATCTAAAAATGGAAATAGCAACAATAAAGAAATCAGAAAGGGAGACAGCCCTGGAGATACAAAACCTAGAAATCAGGAGTCATAGATGCAAGCATCATCAACAAAATACAAGAGATAGAAGAGAGAACCTCAGAGGCAGAAGACACCATAGAAAACATTGACACAACAGTCAAGGAAAATGCAAAAAGCAAAAAGGTCCTAACCCAAACATCCAGAAAATCCAGGATGCAATGAGAAGGCCAAACCTAAGGATAATAGGTATAGAAGAGAGTGAAGACTCCCAATGTAATGGGCCAGTAAATATCTTAAACAAAATTATAAAAGAAAACTTGCCTAACCTAAAGAAAGAGATGCTCATGAACATACAAGAAGCCTACAGAACTCCAAATAGACTGGACCAGAAAAGAAATTCCTCCAATCACATAATAATAAAAACACCAAATGCACTAAACAAAGAAAGAATTTTAAAAGCAGTAAGGGAAAAAATGTCAAGTAACATATAAAGGCAGGCCTATCAGAATTACACCAGACTTTTCACCAGAGACTATGAAAACTAGAAGATCCTGGACAGATATCATACAGACCCTACAAGAACACAAATGCCAGCCCAGGCTACTATACCCAGCAAAACTTTCAATTACCATAGATGGAGAAAACAAGATATTCCATGACAAAACAAAATTTACACAATCTTTCCACAAATCCAGCCCTACAAAGGATAATAGATGGAAAATATCAACATAAGGAGCAAAACTACACCCTAGAAGCAATAAAGTAATCTTTCAACAAATCAATATAAACCTAATTCCACCTCTTACAACCAAAACAGGAAGTAACAATTACTTTTTCTTAATATCTTAATATGAAAATTAATATTGCCAACATATCCTAATCGATTGAAATAAAAAAATATGAGGAATTAGAAATTTTTTGATTGTCATCCAATGGTCTCTCTAATTTGGTAATTGGAGAAATAGGTCCAATATTATACAATCTATATACACTTTCAGCTTGTTTGTTCGTGACAGTGTCTGGCTGTGTACAGCATAAGGGTCTTGAAATCTTGCTTATCCTATCTCAGCCTCTCTATTAGTAGTATTGTTCATTTCATGTTTTTACACTCTACTATGGTTTTCAGAACAGCTTATATATTTCAAAAGTATTTCTATACCCAAGAGAAACATAGATGATTAACTAGGGAGCAGGCTTGTAAGAGAACAACAAAGAGTGAGACTGAATGCTTTGCTTGACGTTTGTAACTCTTGTATTAAGTTTGAAGAAGAGGACTTTGTAATTTACTCTTTCTCTGAGATGAATGCTTTTCCAAATTATCACAGCTAATGGCCAAATTCTTACCCTCACTTAATGTCTGTGCCACCCTCCAAGCAGAACCATTGTTCATTGAAACAGTTGGTGAATGACTTTATGGATAGACCATCTTAATACATACACCATTTCTTGAATGAATGTTACCTGTTCTCTGTGGACTGAGAATAAAGTCATTCACTCAAGTCAAATAGTTTTGACCATAGCAGGAAGTTTGTATCCAAAAATCATACCTACAATTCATTTCTTGGTGCAGCAGAACTGTCAACTCTCAGCTTAGCTACGATGGAGGTAAAATCATTTTGTGATGTGAAGGTCATTGAAGTACAGCCTTATTATAATGAAATCCATTGTCTAAAAATTGTTCTTAGTTTGGGTTTGTACCACAGTAAGAGCCAAGATTTTAAACTCTATTAAATACAAAATAAACAAGCAAAAAGACTTTATATATTTATGTTCATTTAAGAAAATACTAGTGGTGATGTATTGTTCTGAAATATACAGTTAATATGTTTGGAGTTATTTAAAATTTATATTGAGAAAAGTGTATTTTCAGTATTGCTGTAGATGAGCACCTACATAAGACTGTTAAATTGATTGTTGTTTTATATTAAACAACTTTTATAATACTTATTTTTATTGTTATAATATTTTATAAACTTTAAGGAATATTACAAAAAATATATTGTAGGTATTGAAGGGAGTCTCTGGGAGGAGTTGGGGTACAAAAGGAAATAAGAATGTGATTTAATTCTATTTTCTTAAAATACGTCTTTAAATGTAAACAAATTCAGATAAATTGAAATCATGTAACTTTTCTCATCATAATGCAATAAAAGTTAAAAAAGAAAAAGATAAAAAGATAAAAAAAAAAGAATCAAGGATGCAAGAAAGAGGTTATAGAATCTTCCTCCATGGCTAAGGAGAGCTGTTCCTGCATAGAGGCCCAGAGAGGACATTGTACGTTGGAAACTCCAAGATGTTGGAGATGCCAGAGTCTTGGATGACTGCCAAATAAAACTGCAGTCTAGGTGAGGGACCAGTTCAAGAGAAAGAATTGAATTACATTCAATAAAGCTGAAAAGAGTTTAAATCTAAAGAAAACTTTGACAACAGACATGGAGATGTAGAGTTTGTTTGCTCAGCTGGCTTTTGTTCTTGTTTTTGTCTTCACTATGCTCCATTTCATTCATTTTGGAATGGTAATTCATATCCAGTACTATTGTATGTTGGAAATATGTGATATGCTTTTTTATTTTGATTTTACAGGAGGTTACATTTAAGAGATTGCCATCTCAGAAGAGACTTTGAACTTTTGACTTTTAAACAGTGTTGAGACTGTTATATACTATGAGGACCTTTGAAATTAGACTGAATCCATTTTTACATTATAAAATGGCTATAAACCTATGAGAGTCAGAAACTGGAATGTGATGGTTTCAATAAGAATAGCCTCCATAGACTCATAGTTTTGAATGCTTGGTCACCAGGAGTGACACTATTAGGAGGTGTGGCTTTCTTAGAGTAGATATGGCATTTTTGGGGGAAATGTACCACTGAGAGGTCAGCTTTGGGGTTTCAAATGTTTAAGCCAGGCTCAATTTATCTCTCTTCCTGATTACTGCAAATGCAAATACAAAACTCTCAGCTACATCCAAAGTGCCTCATCTGCTTGCATGTCACCATGATTCCATCCATGATGACAATGGATTAAACCTCTGACTGTTAGCAAGTCCCAATTAAATGCTTTCCTTTATAAGAATTACCATAGTAATGGAATATTGACATATAGAGCATGTCAATAGAACACTGACAATTAGTTGACAAATGGAACTAAGACAATTAGTCAGATTTGAATAAGATTTTGTTCACCTGATGCATTCCAAACAACATGAAAATGTGCTTTGCATAGAACCAAAAACTGCTGCTTGACCTAAACCTTAATCTCCCTCTTCACGTAGCTGTGAGACACAGACTTTCTGTATTTTCATTTGATCTATCAACCCTAGAAATGCATATATATATATATATATTATATATATCATATATAATATATATATATTGCTAGTTTTCACTTTTACATTCCCCTCTTTTACTAAAATATAACTCTATTGACACTCACACAGAAAAAAGTGGTAAGTTAGAAGTTGTCCAAAATACATCTGGAAAAAGAAATAGCATAAAGTTACACAGTCTTTTCATATAAAAGTTTCATTTCAGTTCTACATGTCTTGATAAAATTCTACTGTGAAATGAAATGTCTGCATTAGGTAGGCTAGGAGGAAAAAAATTCACTGTCTCTGTATGTTCAATTTCTGAAAACCTAAACATAAATCCTTTGGAAAATGCTATAGTAGTTTAGAAGGGAAATAAACCAAAATTAGATTTATGTTGAGAAACACAAGCCATCCTCAGGGAGAACAATTTACTTTCTATATTTACCATTTTTCTTGGACTTAAATATAATGGAGTGAATGTTATAATATATGGAAAACACACAGAATGAGTAGACTGCATTTGAGGTAAAAATATCATGTAGACCAAAAATATTATGGTGCCTTTAAAACCTAGCTAAAACAAAATTTAAACAGCTATATGTTACCAGAGTAGCTATAGCACATGAAAATATTGATTGGTTACTCATTGTTTTCTTTTCTGTGCAATAATTAATAGTACTTGACATTGTGTCTTAGCATTCACGATATAAATGAGATGAGCTACAAACAATATCCTCACTGGAAGAGGTCTAGATTTTGCCTTTTGTCAAACCTTGCAGTGACTAAAACAGAGTTAGGGAAGGCATCATGGAGAAGGCAGAAGATTAACTTAGCTTTAAGAAAGATATTCAAAATGTTCAAAGCATAAAAAGTTTCAAAATGGGCTAAAAAATGAGGCTAGATTACACAGGCTCATCACCAATATTGAAGCAGAGACGAGTATTGTTTGTGAATTTCCTGTCCTAGCACAACCTGCAGGCACATGTATTAGGAGTATGTAGGTGGGTCTTCAGGAAGGGAGACTGAAAAGATCTTAAGTAAGAACAAGATATTCGTAACAAGGCACTCAGTGTCAAATGTGACTAGAAAATGGGGATAAAAATAATGTCCTTATTTTAAAGGCCAACCAGAGCAAGGGGAAAGCAGAGTGCAGAACAAACAGTAGGAAGGGCTAGAACATCAGATATTGTGGCAGCCATTTCTAATACCTTGGTATTTGGGTTCTACTAGAAGATAGTATGTAAGGCAGGAAGGACTGGTGGGACAATGAGGTTCATCATCAAACCCAACTTTAGAATTCAAGGACAAGAGAAGGTTTAAGGGATGATCTTCAATTCTGACTCACTCCTTAACTAAATACAAGGTTTCTTCTTGAAAAGACAGTGGATGAGATGCACCTTGGTTTGATTTTTAAACCTTCTTTGTAATTTAAAATGTTGATATATTTCATTCTAATTTTGAGCTCCCAGCCCATCTCCAGAGAGAATTAAATAAAATATAAAACTGGACAGCCTGGAATTAGTCCCATGATTTTCTTGTATGCTATGTAAACCCTTTGAAAAAATAAACTGAAAAATTAAGATACATTTAAGAAATTACAAGAAACTTTAAGACAACCAGCTGGTAAGACTTTTTCCACCACATGACCTATTTACAGGAAGTAACCTATAAAATGATAGAGGAATAGAACAGGATGATATCTGGATCATTAGGGAATAGCTATAGACAATAAACAGCTGACTCTGGTTTCCAATGCTAGCTTCTAAGGTCCTAGTGAGAGTTGGATCATATTCCAATCTTTTTTCCTTAGTGTTTTGTATATTGAATGTTTAAACACAGCATGTTACTTAAAGAACAAAAAAAATGGATTCTTTTTCTGGCTTCTGATCATGTAACAGAGATGGACTCTTTTTTTTTTTTTCTTTTTTATAAAGAGAAGTCTATAATTCAAATGTGGAAGAGCTGAATAATTTGACAATCAAAGAACCTGTGGTAATGAGGCTGTTGCTCTGTGTTGCAGAATTTTGCTTTTCATTCAGTCCATTCTCCTATCTCAAAGATAAGCATTGAATGCATTTCTATATACCAAAAAACAAGTAGACATTCCTATATTTTGTCTTTTGCTGAGAGTAAACTATTAATAAAAATGTTCTTCATGTGTTCATCCTCAAAACATCACAATGTAATTTAAAATATAAAATAATATAAAGCAGGCAATATCTCAAAAAGAAAAATACAGACTTTTGGAAAATAAATTATAAAATATCTCTCTTCATAAGTAATAGAGCATAAAATTTTTTAATACAGACCACGATATAGAGCAGGTCCACAACCACTATAGCAGGTAATAAGACATAGTCAACTAAAATTTTATAACATACTTCTGGTAATCTTTTAGAGGCAGCTCCATCTAGAATCTGATTACTTTAGGATGAAATGGAAATCAGTGTTTTTATTTTCAGTATACTGTTGAATAAATTGGCATATGCAACACTTTGTTAGAAAACAGACTTGCTATTAGATTATCTTGCCCAATTATAAGCTAGTGTGAGTGCTGCTGAACATGCTTTAGGAAGGCTGAGCTAAGTTTTGTAGATTAAGTGTTTTAGAGCATTTTCAAGTTAGGATATATTCAATTTATAACACCCATTACAAACCAAAAGTCATTTGAATTATGTGACAGTCACTGTGAAATGTACTATTTTATAATTCTGCTCATTTGAAAATGTACTATCATAAAGCAAAAGAGTTTAAAAAAATACACACTACGCAGTCCAACTAGGGTTGGTATTATTATCCATTAACCAATTTGTTAGTCTTATTTCATCTGAGTAAATCAACTTACAAATGTTTGTTTGCCTCATAAATTTGAAGGTTTTGATGCTTCATCCATTAGCATTGCTGATTTGGGACCTCTAATGAGTCAGCACACTGAGGCAGGAGGGCAAAGGAAAGCAAACCATGGCCTCATGGCCAAGAAACAAGAAAGGAAAAGAAGTGTACAAGATTTCATATTATATTTCAAGTTCATGGTTCTTACTCAACATTTTCACTCTCTCCCAAGTAGCAAAGTACAGATTTATTTTCACTTCCAGGTCCACAAGCATTACAAGCAGTCCCATCATTACAGGGAAAACATAGCACAGGTCATAGTGGCAGGAGCATGTGCCAAAGGCTTCTTCATGTGGTGACTGACCAAGAAGAGGAGAAACCAGGCCAAAACCAAAAGCAGATTTATCTTTCAAAGCCCCACTGTGACCTAATTCCATTTAAATTACATGCCCAAAGATTCTACAACCTCTAAAATAGCAGAACAAGATACAAAGCAGCTATTCAAATACAGGTGCCTGTAAAGGGTTTCACAGTCAAACTATAATATAATCCTTCAGCACATGAGCCTTTAGGGGGATAGTGATAGTTTAAAGCATAATTGCATCGGATAAATGAGTCTATAAAGTCAACTAAAACAGTAAGTGTTTGTCATCTCATACAGTTCTGTGGCCAAAAAACGTTCAAGAGCAACTTAAGTGACTGGTTATAACTTGGCTCTTGGGATTTGGCTGTCCAAGTCCATCAGATCAATTTGAGCTCAGTCATCTGAAGGCTGATGTTGATGTCTCTCCTTTCAAGATGACTCACTATCACAGATGGCATGCTGGATCTTCATGCTAGCAGGAGGCCTCCATTTCTTGCCATGGAAGAGCTTCACAGGATTGCTCTTAGCATTCTCTTATGATGGCAACTGGGTTTCTTCAGAGTGAGTGATACAACAGAGAACAAAGTGAAACCACTATCTGTCATGGTTGGCTCAAAAGTCACACCACTATTTCTATAATATGTTATTTAATACACAGGAGGTCAAATCATAGAAACCACACTGATGATTGTCTATCACAGATATACCTTCTGTGATAGTAAACTGGAGAGTCTAAAGACTCTTCAAGCTTACAGCAAACTATAAAAACTAAATTTATCAGTTAATAAGCATAAAATGGAGTAATACAATCTAAAATATCTGAATTTATCTTTTCCATCTTTAAATTCCAGGCCCAGTGATTGTCACCTCTATACATGTAACTCTAATGTTTCCCATCCTAATGATGAAGAGGTAGTTCCTTATAGGCAGAGCTCCAGCCAATAAGTTATGAAGATAACAGTGTAAGGCTTATCAGCTGAAGCCTTGCAAGCTCATGTGCTATTCTGTGCTTACATTTTCTTGTCCAGTATATGGATCCACATTCTGAGAAGCATATCTGCCACTATAGAGCTATGACACTTCCATTAACCTCTACTGTAGAAGGTCATAGGCACCATAGTGATCATGATATGAGCAACAGAAAAATTTCTTATTCCTAGGCCGTGATGCTTGTGGATCTACTTGTTATAACAATATAACCTAGAATATTCTAACTCTGTTGCCTGCCCCTGGATACTTTTCCCCTAGCTGGGCTGCCTTGTCTAGCCTCAATGAGAGAAGATGTGCTTAGTTCTAATGAGACTTGACTGTCAGGACATGATGGTATGCATGGGGGTGAGTGGAGGTTCCCCTTCTCCTCAGAGATGAGGAGGGGGAAATGGAAAGAGGGGAATGTGAGGGTGGGACTGGGAGGAGAGTAGGGAGGGGAGCTGCTATCAGGATGTAAAGTGAATAAACAAACAATGAACAAAAGTCAGCTGATTGTGTAATGGATATAATTAGTTGTTCCAAGAACCCTCTTCTGAACTCTTTTCTCTTTCTATACCACTTGTCTCCTCTTTTCTCTTTCTAGCCCTCTTATCTGTGCTCTCATACTTTCCAAACATTCTCACTGGTTTTTCTGCCCTATTTTGTGTAGCACAAACTCTTTTCTGAGTAGATGGCATACAATTGCCTAGTGTAGAACTCTCTTAGAATTTATCTTCTCTTCATAACCTTTCCTGGAAAAACAATACTATAGATATCTAGTAAGTAAATCAGTTCAGTAGTCAAGAGAGTAATAAACACCTTCTTAGAATTAAACTTAATAATGAGAAACTGGGAGTTAGACAGACTTAGTTGTGTGTTTATAACACATACAAAGATTTTGTTCCAACCCCCAGAATCAAAAACAAGTCATTAGAAATAATTTCACTTTCTATTGTCATTTACTTATGATAGCACAGGTAAAAGAGTTTAAAATATTAATTTAATGCTAATTTTAGCATATTCCTCATTCTTATTGGAGAATATAAGAGAGAAACTAACATTACTACTGACAAGGAAATAGGAAGAAAAGAGATAGTAAATAAAGATCTACATGCTAGGTGTTATATTAGTTACTATATATATGTATATATGTATATGCATATATGTATATATATGCATATATGTATATATATATACATATATATACATATATTCTCTGTTGATGCCTGCAAATAGGTAAAGTAGTATTTACCCTCTCTCCTACCAAAAACAAAAAGGACCCTGAGGCACAGACAAATCACAAATCAAATCTTAAACCTTTATTCCAAAGGCTGTTTTTATCAATGAGAGTAAGAGGAATAAAATTTGATTTTTGAAATGCATACCATCCCACAATAATTATCTAAAGAAGATATTTAATGACCTGAAAAGAGAGTCTGACAAAACTAACCCATGTAATCAAGAGGGCTGGAGACATTTGGACAAGTACAAGACAAAGGAGTATACAGCATTAAGGTATCAGTTGCTCCAAAAGACTTATCATTAGCATGGTAAAAAGACAGTGCTGAATCTTTTATCTGTTCTACAACACATTTTCTGTTAATTCAAAATCAAATTTCAGATTTTAAGTGTTTTATTCTTCAGTATTATATCAGAATCATCAAATCAATCATTAAATTACTAATTTGGACTTCCACCTCTGCTTATAAGTTTATGTTGGACATACGTAAAGTAATTTAGACTATTATTTTCAAGAAAATAAAATATACCTTATTAATTAAGCAAACCCACTCAGTGTTAGGAAATTTGCCACAGGAAAAATAGAATTAAAAAGAAGAGGTACCCCTTGCTTGCTTCTCTGATCTACCAATGCACTTAGATGATGTGGAGTCTCTCTCTCTTAAACACACACACATACACACACAAATTCAATTTTCAAGTTATGCACTTCATGTTTCTTGATGCTAAATGCACACATAAATTAACTCAAAGATAACAACAACATATGAATGTATTCATCTAATCTATACCATTCTAAAATTTGAGAGGCATGTTCCTTGGTTAAATTGGGATATCAAGTTTATACTTTTAATCTTGTTAATCAGAAAGCTAAGAAAATTAGAGGCTAGATTATAAAGTGCCTTCTAAGACAAACCAAACTATAGAGTGAGATCTTGTCAGAAAGAAAAAAAAGCAGGGTTAGGTGAGTGAATAAATCAGAACAATCAAGTGAAAGTCATCTAACACCATGATAGTCTTCTTTAGTGATGTAATTGAAAAGAAAAAAACTAATAT
>JADRCC010267619.1:0-10357 GCA_019843855.1 Hylomyscus alleni | reverse complement strand
GTACCTGACTAATACAGAGGTAGAGGCTCACAGCCATCCATTGAACTCAGTACAGGGTCCCCAATGAAGGAGTTAGAGAGGGAACCAATGGAGTTTAGGGTTTGCAGCCTCTTGGGACGAACAACAATATGGACTGACCAATGCCCTCAGAGCTCCCAGGGACTAAACCACCAACCAAGGACTATACATGGTGGGACTGATTGTTCTGGCAGCATGTGTATAGTAGAGGATGGCCAAGTTGGTCATCAATGGGAGGAGAGGCCCTTGGCTCTGTGAAGGTTCTGTGCCCCAGTGTAGGGGAATGACAGGGCTGATAAGTAGGAGAGGGTGGGGTGGCAGGCATGGGGAGGGGGGAGGCAACAGGCGTTTGTTCTTGTTGTTTTTGATTGTTCATTAAATATTATTTAGAAAATAAAGAAAAAAAGAGAAATGAAGGACAGCAAGAATGTGCAGATATTTGATAGACATCACACAGTCTTATTGCTGTCATGAGAATCTGGCATCATGAAGGTTTCGTGTCAGATGCATATGGAAACTCATTGTGTGTGACTGAAACTCTTCAGTCTGCATCATTGTGACTAACCTAGATGGCATGGTGGCAAACTCTGTCCATGGCAGAGGAAGTGTGTTTGTTCCACGGTAGCAACCAGGAAACAGAACTTGAGCTGGAAGTGGGGATGGGCTGTAATCCCTTCCCCAGGACTCCAAAACCTAACATCAAGCACCACTAGCCATGGATGGACTATTGAGACATCTCACAGCCAAGCCACAACACTTGATGCACTTGATGGACAGTTGATGTGACTTTCCTCCACACACCACAGCTTCAACTCAGTTTTGTGGTGTGCGATTGATAAATACAGCCCGTCTCTTTTTAGTATAAATACATACTGTGCAGGGTTTGTCCTGATGAACATAAAAAAAAAAAAAAAAAAAATCTAAGCACAATGATCCCTTAGACTGGGTTCAGTATATAATCTTGCTTGCTATTATTAATTGACATTTTAGATCCCTAGCCACAATGAGGAGGGACCTTCTAGAACTTCGTTTAAAAAATAATAAAAAAGGGAGAAATGCAACGCCCACTTGTCTACACCAGTCATATCCAAACTATCGGGGGTAAAAGCCTGATTAAGGATGAGAGGTGATATGGCCTCAAAAGAGAGCTTGCGCCTCCTGGTATTCAGATAGTCACTGGCATCCCCTAACTCAGACGTGTTCCAAATTAATCTTTCCAATCATCAACACGCCCTCTTATTTAGGCATAAAAGTACCCCAAGAAATGATTCGTAAATGGCTAAGATTGGGCATCATTTCCTAGCCAGCACAATGTTTCCAACATATCCTAATTCAATTCCAAGTTGTCCTTAGCTTGGAATTTCTCTCAAAGAATCTGCCTTGCCAGACAGGTTTTTCCTCGGAGCTAGCAAGCACATTCCTCAGGACAGTCCCACAGAAGTAATAACTGTTGTATATACTAGAGAGTAATCCAAGGCCTTCCCTCACTCAAGGGCATTAGCTAGAACTGTTAGGTCACCAGCAAGACCCAGAGAACTTTACAGGAAATACTAAGTCAGATTCTCCTAGTCCTTGCCTCCAGTAGAACCAGAGAATTAGTATAGGAATGCCAAGATAGCCCCAGCAGGAAGGGCTCAACTGCTATTGCACCTGTTTCACACCTGGTTACCAAATCCTACAACCTTGAGGTAGTGCTCACTTGCCTACATGACCTCAGTCTTGTGCCCCTGCTGTAAACCCCACCTGCCTACATGACTCTTGTCATCTGCCCTGCTTGCTGTATGCCATATAAGCCTGGTTTTCACTTTGTGCTCTCTCTTGCTCTTGCTCTTGCTCTCTCTAACTCACCAACTGAGATGGACTAGGACCTAGATTCATGCAGTCCCCCAGGCCCAGAGTGCTTGGGCCCGGGGGATGCAGCGCCAGTCCAAAGGGGATGGCTGCTGCTTTAGACTCAGTGTGTTTCAGGTAGCCTCAGATGTACCTCAACTGTTGAGCTGTCAGATTTATCATTTCTCTTTAGCAATGACTGTAAAAGTCTGATGCCATATTTAAGAAATACATTCAGATCCTATACTTCATGTGTCGTCTCTGCCATCATTTCTTTACCTATGCCTCGTCGACCTGACTAGGACCCCATTTCTCCCACGGGTTGAGGGAGGCCCAGATCGCCCGGCCTGTGGCACAGAGGAATCTCAAATGGCTGACAGGCACCTAAAGAAATGTTCAAAGTCCTTAGTGATCAGAGAAATGCAAATCAAAACAACCCTGAGATTCCACCTTACACCAATCAGAATGACTAAGATCAAAACCTCAGCTGACAACACTTGTTGAAGAGGATGTGGAGAAAGAGGAACACTCCTCCATTCCTGGTGGGATTGCAAACTGGTACAACCATTCTGGAAATCAATCTGGAAGTTCCTCAGAAAAATGGAAATAGATCTACCTGAAGACCCAACAATACCACTCTTGGGAACTTACCCAAAAGATGTCCCACCTTGCCACATGGGCACGTGTTCCACTATATTCATAGTGGCCTTGTTTGTGACGGCCAGAAGCTGAAAACAGTCCAGATGTCCCACAATGGAAGAATAGATACAGAAAATATGATTCATAATATTTTCACAATGGAATACTCCTCAGCTATTAAGAACAAGGACATCCTGAATTTTGCAGGCAAATGGAATGAACTAGAAAATATCATCCTGGGTTATCATTTTTCAGAAACTCAGACCCAAAAGGACATACATGGTATGTACTCACTAACAAGTGAATAATAGCCAAAAAAAAAAAAAAAAAAAAAAAAAAGTACAGAATACCCAAGATACAGTCCACAGAACTCAAAAAAGGTCAACAAGTTGAAGGGCCCAAGTGAGGATGCCTCAGTCCCACTTGGGAGGGAAAAGAAAGTAATTACAAGTGGGGGGAAAGGGAAGGACTAGGAGGAAAAGGGGTTGGGAGGAAGAGGGAGATCTGATCTGGTATTGGGTGAGGGAAAAAGACTGAAGCCTTGAGGGCCAGCAGAAAGAATGGAAACAGGTGATCTCAGGAGGTAGGAGATTGGGAAGACCCTCCAGAATGCACCAGAGACCTTGGGGATGAGAGACTCTCAAGACTCAAAGAGAGGAACCATAAATGAAATACTCGACAGTAGGGAGGGAACTTGTAGAGCCTACCTCCAGCAGGAAGACAGGGCATCTAGTGAGGGATGGTGTTGCCATCCCACAGTCAAAACTCTGGCCCACAATTGTTCCTGTCTGAAAAAACTTCAGGGAAGGAAGTGGAGAGGAGCCTGAGGAAAAGAAGGTTCAGCAACAGGCCCAAAGTGGGATTCAGCTTAAGGGGAGGTCCCAAGGCCTGACACTATTACTGAGACTATGGAGCACTCACAAAAAGGGACTTATCATGACTGTCCTCTGAAAGACCCAACAAGCAGCTGAAAGAATCAGATGCAGATATTTACACCCAACCAGTGGAGAGAAGCTGCTGATCCCTGTGGTTGAATTAGGGAAAAACTGGGAGAAGCTGAGAAGAATGATGATCCTGTAGGAGGGCCAGCAGTCTCAATTAACCTGGACCCCAGAGGTCTCTCAAACACTGGACTACCAACCAGGCAGTATATACTCAGTCATCTATCAGGATTAAACATTGTTTAGGCAGTTTACAGACGTCTATAAAAGAATGATGGTGTGTTAATTGCTTGTCTTGTTGCTGTTATAAAATACCTACTGAAAAGAACTTAAAACAAAAAGGTTTCTTTTGGCTCAAAGTTTGAGGGTACATTCCATTGAAGTTGAGTAATCACAGAGACAGAACTTGAGGCAGCTGGTCACATCACCCACAGTAAGGAATCAGAAAGAGATGAAAGTTATTGTCAGTTTTTTGAAGATTCTTAAACAAAAATCCAACTGCTATTTGAGCTTTCTGGAAATGATAAGGGATGAGGAGTTTATCTGAGGCCCTAGCTTTAGTTGGGCCACTCAGTTCTCCTTCTCCTTTTATTCCTCTGTATCTTCAACCCACAGGATGATACCTCCCACATTTAGGGTGGCTCTTTGATATAAACCTAATCTAGAATATCCCTAGAAATTCCTTTTAATGATGATTCTAGATCCTGTCAAGTTGACAATAAAAATTAATTATCACAGGCAGTTATCAGCAAGTGGAGAGAAGAGGAGAGAGGGGAGATAAGAAAAAGGTGTTCAAAATAAGAAATGCTGGATATCAGGAAAATTCCCTACTGTTCTATTACATGATAGAATGACTATAGTTAACTATAGTTAACAATAATAGGGCTGGGGTATCCCTCAATGGTACAGCACTTACCTGACATACACAAAGAGCTTGATTGATTTCCACTGAAAGAGAGAAAAAAAATAACATATATTTCAAAATAGCTAAGAGTGGTTTGTGAATTGCTCTCTTCTAAGGGACAAATGTAATAAAAGTATAAGGTAACAATTTGTTGATCATCCCAAATAGATCATTATACAACATATATGAGTGATGGAACATTACATCATGCCATCATACCATATAGGTAAGTACAATGTATATGCCAATTTGACTTTTTAATAAAATGTTAACAATTATTGAAACATTAACTTGCATACCTTGGAAAAAGGAGTAGTGCATGCCTACCATCCCAGGACATGAGAGTACAAAGGAGGAGGATTGCAGGTAACAGGACAAGCAGAGCTACAGAGCAAGAAGAAACCAAAAAGAAGGTGGATGAGGAAGAAGAAGAAAAAGAGGAAGAAATGGAAGGAGTAAAGACCAAAGGAGAAGGAAAAAGAGTGGAAGGGAGAGAAGGAGGTGGAGGAGCAAGAGAAGAACAAGATCAGCAGAATGGAAAATATGCTCTGGTTTCTATGATCTATAATTGACTTCTTTCCCCTAGTGTATCAGACTTCCATGACTATAATAGATGACCTAAGATAATCTACTGTTAAGGGAAGTTTATTTGGACTCAGAGTTTTGGGGCTCCTGACCACAATATGATATATGTACTGTGTTTAATCCTCTCTAGTGTATGGGGAAGTGGGAATTCAGATGCAGCTTTTCATAGCAAAACAACACTGTTGACTTTATCACCAGTAAACAAGAGACATAAGAAGAGATAGGATGTCACACAATCTCTTTGAGGGTACAACACCAATGACCTAAAATCTCCCATCAGGTCTTACCTCTCAAATTTTTTACCTCTTCACATCACCAATGGCTGGGAGCTGATCCTACAACATTCAGGCACCATGGAAACATCAAAACGCTAGCTGGAGGGTAACTGTTATCTGTATATGAAAACAAAAGGCTCTAGCAGTTTGTTCCTGAACTTCTGTAACAGTTGTTTGTGAAACACTAGCTCTGCATGGCATCAAATATAAAGAGGCTTTGTGAGCACATCTCCCAGCACATATCCAATGTACTAACATGCACCATCGCTCTCCTAGAAAGGGGTATAAAGTGAAGTGTAATCCAAATATATTCCAGCTCAAAATTCACAGTGTGCATATGTAAGTTGGGACCACCAGGGCAGGGCTGGGTGGGGGGTGTCCTGCATGTCTTCTGGGAATTCTTGCAACTTACCAAATTCCAGGAAAATGTGCTAGGATGCAGTGCTCCCTTCCAATCTGAGAAAACCTCATAATAATTCTGATAGTATAGAATTCAATCATCTAAAACTTGATATAATACCAAAATGTCTCTGAGTATATTTATGAATGGTATGTTTTTTTATTTACTTATGAATGGCATGTTTATTGTAGCTGATTATGGAAAACTAACAGTACTACAAGCCTAATGCCCAAGGCAAATTCAGAGTTGCCACTGAGCCCAGGTCTGTCCTTACACTCACAGGCCAACCCCAGCATGGCAACTCTTGTGTTCTTAAGTCAGCCTTACTTCAGAATGATACCCAACACTGTAAACAGGGAAGGAAAGTTTTAGAGAAAGAAAAAAACATACTTGGGCCTTTGCCAGCATCCAAGAAAGAGACAGAAAAGAAGGGGAAAAAAGAAAATTTATGTCACGGTGGACTGACCCAACAGAACCTCAAGGTAGCATCTTGAGACTGCCAGGAGTGGGGAATTCTTGGAAGGAAAAGTACATTATCTTCATTAAAGGGATGATTAATTATTTTACCCATCTCTTTAGCACACCTTAAAGTGAACTCACCTTTCTGATGGTCCATCCGCAGACCAGGTAATTGGCCTGTATAACTAGATTAACTCTTGCAGAATGAAGCAACAGTGCTTCTCCAACTCAAGGTAGACCCCATTCTTTTAGGAGTTAACAGCTTTCCCTTAATGGGGTTCAGTGGTAAGAAATGCACAGCTGTGAGTAAATAGTATGCTAACCAGGTACTTGGAACATTTATAGTACCACTGGGAGGGGAAAAACAAATTAGAAAACATGCCTAGGGCTGAGAATTAAAAGCAGGTACAAGGTGGCCAATTTCTGTTCATTACTTCCCTGAAGACTCGCGACACTTTTAAGTGCCTGTGAAACAGGTCTAATGAGACAGCTCAAAAAAGTCAGGTTCAGAGTGGTGTATTTGTTTGAAATCCTAATTTTATTTCATTGACAGAAATCTTTGAGCCATCTAAGGAACTTTAATTTTCATTGAAATCACCAAGGAATTATTGTAAGTCACCTTCTCTTACAGGTTGAAATTTTGTCTGAAAGAAAGTATGTATTGTTTTATAAGTGTATTACTTTCTCTAAAATCAAAAGCTTGCCTTATAGATCCCACTATAAAAACCACAATTCACAAAAATTGGGGAAAATGAACTAGCTCTTATAAAAAAGATTTTTGTCAAACACTAGAATGATAACTACACAAAAGATTTCAAGACAGACTTGTAGAAGAAAATTAATTCGGATATTTTTTTTTAATTTTGTCATTTTTCAAAAAAGCATTTTAATGATTTATTTATTCTTATTTATATGCACCAGTGTTTCCCCACATAAGTTTGTCTGTGTCCAGTCACCTGGAACTGGAGTTACTGACAGTTGTGAAATGGCACATGGGTGGTGGGAACTAAACCCAGATCCTCTGAAAAAGCAGCCAATCAGTCCTGAGTTTGGATTTTTACATAGCAATACAAAGCTCTACGGAGACTGACAGTTTCCACCATTCTCTAAGACAGTGGTTCTCAATCTTGGGTGGTGAATCCTTTGAAGGGTTGAATGATCCTTTCATGGGGAGTGGGATGGGGTGGCACAAAACCATCAGAAAACACAGATATTTACATTATAATTCATAATAGTAGCAAAATTATAGTTGTGAAGTAACAACAAAAATAATTTTATGGTTGTATATCACCAAACATGAGGAACCTTGTGAAAGGGTCACAGTATTGGGAAGGGTGAAAGTCACTGCTCTAAGAGCACGTGGCAATGGCAGAGAAGGGGCAAAGGGAAAAGGCATTATCAGGTGTCACAGATCTCTTTCTCTGAAGTGGAAGAAAGAAAGGCCATCATGCAGTTCTGCAGCACAAGAAGAACACAAAGTAAATCCCAGAGTCAGAGCAAAGGTTTTTAATGTACCACAGTTTTAAGGGCCAGACCACACAGCAGACATGGTTCTTGCTCACTGGTGCTACACAATTTCACTTCAACCTTTTGCTCAAGCATCTATCTGTATCTACCATACAGGGACACCTTCATTTTCTAGCCTCTCATTTTCTGGAAATCCTGGACATTTGCTGTTAAAAACCCAAAGTGACATATTGCTGAGGAGATAGCTCAGTTAGCTAAAAAGCTTGCCACATAAGCATAGGGACTGTTGTTCAGATGTATGGCATCCCATATAAAAAGCTGAGGTGTTGCCTATGGCATAATCCCAGAGCTGGAGTAGGACAGGCAGAAAGATTCCTGATGCTCTGGACAGCCAGTCAGGCCAGTCAGTGAGCTCCAGGTTCAGTGAGAGACTCTGTCTCAAAAAATAATGTGGGGACTGGAGTGATGGCTAAGAGGTTAAACACACTGATTGCTCTCCAGATGACTAGAGTTTAATTCTCAAGTCCCACATGGTAACTCACAATTATAACTTCAGTTCCAAGGAATACAATACAATAGCCTCTTCTGGATTCCACAAGCACCAGGCATGAATGTGATACACAGACATATATGCAGGCCGAGCACCCATATAAAATAAAAATAAATAAACCAAAATTTAAATTAATGGGAACAGCTATTGAACAAAATGGCTGACATCAACCTCTGATGTCCACACATCATGCACGCACAGGGTTGTAGACCTATACATACATATGTGTGTAGACAAAAATAAATAAATATAATAAAACCTAAAGTGGCATAAGATACTGGTCACCTTTCCATCACAAAGTGGTTTCAGCAGGAGCAAGACCATTTTTCCTACTGCCTTCCTGCTAAGCAAGAGACCTAAGTTTTGCAAAGTAAGGGTGGTAATTCTCTGCATGACCAATTCGCCAGAATGCAGAGCTGTCCTCAGGATGGAATCCACTCACATGTCCAGTCCTGCCCAATGTGCTACTCCACAAAGGACCTTCTCCTTCTGTGCATTTCTCCAGCAAGGACTTTCAAGTTGCTAATTCTATTCGTTATTAAACTTGTCCTATGCTGGCCTTGGTGGCTAAAAAAAAATGGGGATTACAAATTCAAAGCCAAACTTCACTACATTTTATAGATCTGTCAAAACAGCAAAAACACAAGGAGGTGGTAGCACAAACCTTTGATTCAGCACTGAACAAGCAGAGGCAGGCAGGTCTCGGAGTTCAAGGCCAGCCTAGTCTATGGAATGAGTTCCAGTTTAGCTAGGGCTAAACAGAAAAGCCCTGTCTCAAAAGACAAACAAAAAGAACAGGAGTGAAATGATAAGTGTGGTAGTGCATGCTTTACTGCTAGGAGCCAGAAACCACAAATTCAAGACCAGTCTGAAACCCTGTCTCAGAACAAAATGACCATCAGGATAGCTCAGCCTAGCCACTAAGCCTGAGAGCTAAATAGTGAAAACCTAGATGGTAAAAAGAGAGAACTAACTTGTGCAAGTTGTCCTCTGACCTTCACACGTGCACTGCACATGGTCTCATGTACATGCACACTCATACACACATACAGAGATGCACACACATTTTAAAATATTTTTAAAAGTGTTCGTGTCTAATTAAATAGTATTTTGATATGGAATTACAATTTTTCGTATCAAGGGTTTTTTTTCCATATCCCTTTGGAACTCAACATACGCATTTTCAATCAAGAATGAATGAATGAATGAATGAATGAATGAATGAATGAATGTTACTAATTGGGAAATTTCAAAAGCCTACATAGTCCATAATCATTCTCTACAGACTAGAACTACTGATAACAGCTTTTTGGCTGAGTAGCTACTGAGTTTTCAGTCTTTGGTATCTGACAGCCTCCATCATGAATGCCAATCTAATAAATTCCCATTTACAGTATATATGCACCTTATTGGTTCTGGTCTTGTAGAGAACATAGCCAAAAACTTGATCAAATCTGGGAAATTAACATTCCCAGTCCTCAAACTATATTGTCGTTTAACTAATTCATCTTCTGAAAAATGCCCTAAACCATACTATGGAATTCATCACGGCCTCTTCCTGGCACAGTCACTGGCATATGCTGGGCACTCAACAAGTACTCTGAGAGTGACTACAGCAGACTGACTTGAAGTGACTCTTGTATGTCTACAAAGAAGATGACGGGGAAAGAACATTTTATGCTTTTTCTAACTCCAAGCCTTCCCACCCAACTCAACTTCAAGAACAACAAAAACACCTGTTTTCACCATCACCCTCTTTAGTAATGAGAGTTCAGTTTCTCTAACATGTCAAAATGCCCTCCTAACACATTATGTGAAGTCATAGTGCTTTCTTTTAAATTGTAATTATAATTCGGTGCAATGCATGTTAACTTCCTTAAGCCATCTTTTTACAGAAATCCAGAAAAATTAAAAACTGGCAGACTCCCTGAAGAATCAATGAGAGCTGCCTGCCATCCGCTTACCAAACTGTTTCACACACAAAAAACATGTCCATAAAAGCCTGATGGTCACATGGTCTTTGAAATACTGTTTTAAAGTAACAATTTAGGTAATAGGAAATATTATTCTTATCTGTGACATTAAGCAATGCTATGTGTTTAAAATACAGTATTTAGTAACTTAATGATAATAATGTCAGAGTCCCAACAAAAACAGACAGCACACTCTTGTATGGGGACATTAACAGCAAAAGCAATGTTGTGAGGAAACAGAATACATAAAAAGAGTCATCCAAGGCTGGTAGTAATCTGACTAGCTAGTAACTACTAGTAACTAACGTGACTTTCT